>JAPMOB010212029.1:19692-35939 GCA_029875015.1 Lepomis gibbosus | reverse complement strand
TAAGGGGACAGCGTGTTAGAACGATGGAGGCAGTGTCTATTAGAGACACTCAGAATGGGCGGCAAGGGAGAATGAGCAGAGGAGTGAGGAAGACGAAAGAGGGAGGGTATCTTGAGAATTGAAGGGGGTGGAGAAGATGGCTTTTTTTATGGTGGTATTGGTTTGACGGCTGCTTGGCAGAGGCGCCCAAGGCAGTGCCTGCTTGGATTTTAGCCTGTCACTTAGGACAGGGACACTAATCAGCATTGGTCTCAGCCCCTACCCCAGGAAAGGGGGAGCACTTTCAGGCCATTATTTAAGAAAAAAAAAAGGAGGAAAAAGAGGGCGCAAGAGAGGGAGAAGAATTGCTGTGGCACAGCAGGAAATGCTAACCGCTAACCTCATTTACATGCAGGTCCAGGGAGAATGGGGGGAGAGCTTATTCCGTTTCCAATCTCCATGTTAAATGCTGGCCAGGGCAGCTGATGGGAATGAGAGGCATTGTTCGCCCCATGCAGCTCTTTCCCTCTCCGTTACACCACTACCTGCCTAGCTTTCTTCAAGGTATAAAAAGAGACACCGCCTCAGTAATTTCAATCTCCACCTGGAATCTATATGAACTTGACATACAATGTATGCGGCTGTTTACTTTGTGCAGACTGTGTACTGCAACCAACCCTCATAGGTCTATCTGTTCTGTCATAACCAGGTTGTGACCTGAGGCTGCCGCATTCAAAGCCATCCTTCACCCACTGAGTCTGTTCTGTGGCATAATGATTGCTATGACAACCATCACTTAAAGCCACGGGTAGGTGGAGGAGAGATGTCAGCTTCTCGTCTACTCTTCTGATGATCTCATTTCTGGCTGGCAGGTACAACAAGGTCAAACCACTGAAACTGGCGAAGTGGCTGCTTGCTACATGCAAATGACAAAACCGAGTTTCCAAACAATTACACTGGCCTGTCCAAACTGACACAGGGCTAAGCTCTAAGAACCACAAGGTGGAAGAGAAAAAATTTTAAACAATTTTAAAAAAATCAGGGGAGTCATAGAGAATGAGCTGTACAGGGAGGGGTGGCTGTCTTTGGCCAGCTATGAGCACAAAGTCTGGCTGTGCGTGCCAAATGAGGTTTTTAAACGTTTTTTTTCTGTGAGGATTTGTGCTAATCTAGAAAACCTTCTGGAGGAAGTGCAAATACATCTGCCGCTGACCACTCCCCTGTAGAGTACGAGGGATTAATGACATGGCAATCTGAACCAACATGGCCCCCATTCAAACACTCGTGGGCAGAGGGAACATACCAGCCATCTGATTTTTTCCTTTTTAGAATAGCTTGCTACCTACATCCATCCATTCCTAATCTTACTCTGCTATGTCCAGCTTCATTTGATTCTATTTACGGTTATATGCTTAAAAGGTACCATAAACTACAGGGTTTCTCACTCAGAGTGGAATATCCAGTGATTTAGGTAATCTCATTAGCATCACAAGGGCAAAATCAAGTGACTAAATGCCCTTGGTAAACAATGAAAGGATGAGACGCGAGTCGCATTGTTCCTTTAATGCACTAGGATGCTACGACTACAGTGTGAAAATGGGGAGGCTTCGTCTACAACACTGAATTAGTCAAGATATTCACCTACATCTTCCATCATCATAAATAACCTCACACGACACTGACAATGGCTTTCTCAGAGATGACATCACATCAATGATTTTAACTTCTCAGTATTTTTGTCCCGCAGCCAAACACTTACACTCTCCTTTTAGAGGTGATATATTGTTTCCCGAGAGAGCTGTCACTGCCTTATGGTCCTACTATCCTGCGTCTGTAACAGGCCACATCCTTCTCTGTACTTTTAATCTCCCTATAAAACTGATCCCACATCCAAAAATGCTGCAGACATATAACTTCTAGCCCGGCTAGTTAAAGTGATTAGCCTGTGTCTTGTTCTTGACTGCCTAAATATGCATTGTGGAAACACTTCCACACCAAGGAGGAGAGAGGGATTAGCCTGGCTAGTGCATTAAAGGCTAACTACAGGCAGGCTGTGCTTGAGAGAAAATGTCAGTGTACGTGTGTGTGCACGTGTGTACAAAGAGGCCTCCTGCCCTCCTCTACCCACACAGGAAGTGAGGTCATCTCATAGCACTGCACCATGCAGGGTGCATTCAGCGAGGGCGACAGAGATCAACATGTTGGCCACAAGCCATTTTAAACCCCCTAACAAAATATACATAAAGTGAATCACCACATTTTGAAAATCAGTTCACATTGAACATGCTAAAGCAGTCTGTTTGTAGTGACAGTCAAAGCAATAACTAAAGCAGAATCCACAGCCAAAAAGAAATAAAAGAAATAAAATCAGACACCACAATATGCCAAAAACCTCCCAATTTCACTTGCTAGTTAAAGATGTACCACATGCTCCAAAATGCCTTTACAGCCCACAGGGTCTTTCTTCAAGAGGACAATTGAGGAAGTTCTTTATCTCTGTACATTGTAATTTTAGTGTCTTTCTAGGAGTGAAACGTGAGACTGAGTCCAACAATAAATCACATCCCTGTTTAGAGCGGGCGTCTGGCACGACTGGCCGGCTTCAGCTCCCCAGACCACCACCTCCTCCACTGCCGCCTCCTCCTCCTCTCCTCTCATGCTCTCCATCCCTCATGCCTGTTAAAGGCTTGTCCTGCAGGGCCTGGATGCACTTGTGTGGTACAACAACAGAGAAACCGCCCAAAGCTCTTAACAGCTCTTCCTCTCCACTTCCTCCCTCCCTCCATCTCCACTGCTACCACCACCAGCTCCTCTCTCCCTCTCCACTCCGCTCTGTCTTTCCCAGCTGCACCGGCGAGCTGTTCCGTATGAACTGCTGCCAGCTGAAAGCCTGCTACTCCTGTGAGATTGCTATTACTCAGTGCAAGCAGGGCTCTGCGTAGCCAAAGGGCTGCTCTCCGAGCTGTAGATCTCCATGTTGTGACTTGTCAACACGGGAAAAATCATTACCAAGGCTGAGGCACTTCCATTCCATACAGAGGGGGGGTCTGATTGAGACCAGGCAGACAGGCAGGTATTGAACTGAAGGTATAAGGACAACTACTGTTACCTGGTTTTGTGCTGCAGAGGATTCTCTGCTTAGAGAAGGCACTTCTGAAGAAAAACTACATTTCTATTCATATTGAATAAAGTAATTTGAAATCAGTTGCTAAACAAGATGAATCTGGGGTTTTCATCTCAGATTCAACATTTTAAATGTTGACCATTTCAGTTTGTGTGTATGTTGCAACTTGAACTAAAGTGTGGTATAGAATATGAGAATTTACAAACTGGAAAGAGCAAGTATTTTAATATTTCTTTACAATCACTGGTAAATGCACTGAGAGTACCTGAAATTAAATATAAATACATTTATTTTTTTATTATGCATTTATAGCAAGTTTATGTATGTTTGACTTACACTTAGATTTTGAAAGGTTTTGCCTGAAAAAATCCCACCCCCTCCCTTCAGGCCTTCCTCCAAAGCCACTCCTCCAAAACACATTCATGCGCAATGAAAATGAATGCATGGGCGTGCAGGTAGGCAGGTAGACAGACAGGTAGGCCGTTCTTGTTACAGTCCTGCGACAGATGCAGATACTGGATGCTTATCTTTTTGTATCACAGCGTTTGAATTATTGATTGCTGTCAGGATGTAAAGAGAACAACATATATAACACAAATGCTTCAGAAATAAAGTGCCTACTCAAGCTTGCACACCTCTGGAGCAACTAGGGGTTAAGTTTCTTGCTCAGGGACACATTGGTGTCTCACAGAGGATTCGAACCCGGGTCTCTCACATCAAGTACATGTGTCTTATTGACTGCGTCAACACCACCCCTTATCAAAAAGTTTACAAAAGAATACATTAACTACACCAAGAATCTAACTGAGCATTTGGTAGCAAATTTTGTTTGATAGTCTTTGATAACTGGTGCTACAAACCCATTTCACTTGGTATTCAAAAAGTATTGAGATTCAATATCCAGCATTCAGTAAATTAAACCTTCTGAATGTCATACTCCCACTGGACATCTACATTATTAGGGCACATAATAATATTTAACATTTAAACAATAAATATATAAAAAAAATTATCAAAGCTTTAAAAACTGCATTATGTTCTTCATGCTTTGTTATTAAATAAGTGAGCAACATAAAAACCTGTGAGCTAGTTTAGGCAAACACTTTATCAGCTCTTCTGATGATGGCTAAATCATTAAACACTCAGCTCTCCTTCCAGTGGCCTCAAACATTTTCTAATCTAGAAAATTTGTGGTTTACAAGACAAAAAAAGTAAATCGTGTCCCACAGTTTCCATGTGAAAGTTAGACATGTTTTTGGTACAGAGATTAAAAAAAGCAAACACAAAACTAATACAATGAGGGTTATTCTTACCATTAAAATTAAGTCACACAAACATTTGCATCATGGTCAATAATCACTGTAAAAAGCCAATATGTTAATATTGCTCCAACTAATTACAATATCATGCTGCAACCAGGTTGCATGCAAGTACATATACATATGCACACAGATAAATACTGCTATTAGTTATTAGTTATTAGTTGTTGTTAAGGCCCTGCCCGAATGTGCAGCAAGAAGCAATCGGAACACCAAGGACAGAAGGACTTGCATCCAGTTTTAAAAGTAAATGTTTTAATGCCTCCACAAATGAGTTAGTATGTTTGACTTAACTATTTGCAGGGACATATCTTACCCTAACTTGGGATGAACAATGTAGAAACACCTACCCGAGGTTGGCCGCACTTATTCAGTTCATATCATGGCACACTAAGGCTTGAGTCCTGAGCAATTTCATATGAATACACATACTGATACGACCCCTTCAAAAACCACACCCTGAAACAACACAGTTGTAAATCTTCAAACTTTATGTCTTGTCGTATACAAGTATTTAATTGTAATGAAGATATGACTTGTGGAAATTACTTTTGAGTTGAGTTTTGTATGAAAGTTGTATGGGGCAATGACATCCCTGGAGGGGGCCTTTAAATAAAAAGTGAATATGACAATGAGACACAAAATTTGTCATGTAGGGGGATTCCCTACACTATATTCCCTGTGCTAGTGTAAGGACCTGTGAAGTGCCCTTGTGACTTGAAGGTCTCTGATTTGAATTTCTGGATGGGCGGTGAATATTTAGGTAGAGTTAAAAAAAAAAAAGGAAAAAAAAGTAGTCATCTCCTTCAAAACCTACTGTAAATGTGATGATGAATAAGGTACTTGACCCCCATTTTTACAATAAAGTTCTCTTACTGGTACGGGTACGGCTGTACTTGCAGTTTCCAAATGATAACTTCACCAAAACTGTAACAAAAGTAGCTGTGATACTAGTCATCAACTTCACACCATACAAGGATCTGCACCGATATTTTGTCAATTTTGAATTTCAGGCATTACCCTAGATCTACTGACACTACACGGAGATACAAATTCAAATGAATTATTTAACGAATATTTCAAATAAGCTATTTTGAGAAAACTCTTATTTCACATGTTAGTCTCATACAAATCCTCAGACAGCTTTGATTCTTAAGAAACACTTATTTTTAAGTTGTACTAACCCTGAAACTTATCACTGAGATGATAAACCACCCTGCAGCACATGTGCCTTGCCAACTGTCTAAAATCGCAAATAAGATTAAGGTTTGTATATAAGATCCACACTGAGGCTCAGCCCTTTCTTTCAAACCAGGCCAATTAAAAATTACACAACTAACTGTTTATTCACATTAGTCATGGTGTTTTAATTTACTATTAAGTGAACACAAAAGACAGAATCAAGTTTGGCCACTGAACATGAATATGTTCACTGAAAGCAGGTTTCAAATGCTCTCTTTCTCTGACAGCGTATGGTGAGTGAGGCATCCACCACCTTTCCCCTGCCCTTTAATTCATTTCTAAGTTAAAGCCTGTGTATCATTATTCGCTTGAGCTCCACTCGCCCGACACCGCCAGAGCACCTAAGCCCCATCAACTTGAGGGGGGGGGGGCATGGCAGTGGTGTTGAGGTGGGGGGATTCTTGGCAGAAATTCCCCACAAATTTTTATGCCAAGAGCGAAATGGAAACCTCCTCTCATTTTCCTTTTCCCCTTAAACCAATGTTTTCAAGCCCCAGCCCCACCAAGGTCATTATAATCATAGCAAGTGGAAGGGAGCCAGTGACCCGCCATTACAGTAAGGTAGAGAGCCACCCAGTCAGTCAGCAATTGCCTGACGAAGAGGAGCAGAAATCTGTCTCAAAATGTTAAAAATCTCTCCATTTCAAATGTAGATAACCAGGGGAGAGGGGAGCAGAATATAAGAGTTCCTCCCAATACACTTAAGATTGTGCTCCTTATGATATGGACACACACATAAGTCTATATTTTAACATACCGCTAACTCACCTACTTGCTTTAGAAGGCTTCCAGGACAAAGATGATGACTGGTTGAGATCTAATAATAACATCGCCTATAAGTTTAGCCTAGAATATTTTTTGAATCATAAAGTCACATTTGCAAAATAGTATACCATAGAAGCATTTTTCATTAACCCTAATTTTTAAGAGTAAGTAATAAGGCAGCAAAATTACACAAACAATAACACACTGCAAGGTCACTAAGAATGGCAGTTTTCATTGTGGCACCAAAGGTCATGTTTACTTGTCAGGTTGAAGGCACCATACTGTACTGTGACCTCCATAGCCGGCTTATGTACCCACAGACAAACACACACAGACACAAGCACACAAAGGTTGCGTGTTCACTTTCACATGTGCGTGCCGTGCACACACACTTAAAGAATAGTCTCCTCTCACAAGCTGTGCCACAGACAATAGGACAGTGCACACTGGGCTACACAACCCATATATCTGGGTCTGTGCTAAGATAAAGCACCTCCAGCATTAAAGCCAGTGTATTAGCTTGCCCTTTTTCCACCACAGATGAAGAGATTTGAAGCTCGATATTGTGCTCGTTGGCTGGCACACCACCAGGGTGTTGTTGGCTGAATAATGAAAACACACAGACTGACAGCGAATGGCATGAGGTGACAGTTCCATTCTAGAGTGGGAAGATCCAAAACAAAGCGCAAAAAGCTTCTGACAAATTCATACTTTCTGTGACAGTTTGTTGACTGAGGAGGGAAACAACTCCTAAATCAGAAAAGCCTTTCATTTAAACCCAGGAACACAGGCACAGCAGTGCTCCAGTACACAGCCTCCCCTACACAGGAGTACATGATTTCAGATACGTGGGTGAAGAGTATTTTTGTTGCAGACCAATTACAAAGCAGTTTAATTGAAAGGTTGGCATGGGCTAATTTTGGTCTTCTTAGCCAAAGGACAGAAAATATTGGACTTCATGTTAGACAGACCCCGACTATATAATGATGACGCTGTGTGAAATACATGTTTCACACCTAAACTGTGTGCCTTTTTGAAACACAAAGTGTCTAAACTCACAAAAGCTTTAGTAAACACAACCACAAAAGCATTTTAATTGTTGGATCTTACAATTATTCTGTCCATCATTTTTCTAATTTTATGCTACAGTCATTTAAAAAACAAACAGAATCAAACAAGTTTAGCCTGTTAATTCTTTTACTTTCTTTTTCTTTTTGAAACTGTCAAAGCCTGTCCTTAGACATTTTAATCATTACAAAGCAGGGCTTCTGCAAACAAAATCATGGTGAAAATTCAACTCCAGGGTACACTGGAATGTTGAAATGCACCATCTTTTGCTGTTACCTTCCTCTAGGTAGGCAACTACAGTAGGTACTAAATATGATGATTTTGTGTCAGCTTACCAAAAACATAAAAATCTTTTAACATGTTGCGGCATTTGGAGACTACTGACTCATATCACACAAATATTCAGAAAGTATTAATATACATGTGTCCCTGTTAACAGGGTGACATGTCATAAAATCCTATACACTAGCCATTCAAATAAACCATAATAGTACACATTTTCTTGTAAAATGTACAACTTCTAAAATTATCAATGAGGCATACTGTACTCCTAAACTAATCAACAAACACACACCATCGAAACATTTATACAAATGTAATTTAAAATTAAGTAGATGAATATTACTAACGGAGATAGGAATATCAGTAAAAGGCTACATGTTTCAGGAGAACAAACTACTGCATGTATTTCACAACTACAATGTACACTGATCACAAGACACAGATTTTGGTGAAAGATGAGGAAAAAACATTCACTGGACAAGTTCCTTAAGAGAAGCCTCTGTATGCAGAGTATAGTGGGGAAAAAAGGTGCAATGGATTACATGCAGTTTATATCATAACCCTATTCTGTGCAGTCCACCCATGTGGCTTACATAGTCCTTGTGCAGCATATCAGGGAGGGTTTCACTGTCCAAACATCTCCCTGTCCCCCAGTCACATATACACAGAGATACACTCACAGTCACTCACCACTGTCACCTAGTCTCCACCTCTATGCCTGCCAGCCAACCGCTGCAATTTCCCAAGTTCAACCCTAGGTCAAACACCTGAGCAGTAGATCAGTGAAAAAATAAAAAACGTGTGTGTGTATTGGATGAAGCTGCAGGAATCACCCTGCCATGTACATTTGATTTTATGTGTCAGAAATGTTAAACTGGGACAGGTGCAAGGGCTCACTCGGTCCTCGAACTCTTGGAAATTAAAAGAAAACTACATGTCAGTAGACTGAGAAGAAGAGACAACTTGTGGTAACCTTTTTGATCGTGGCTGGGTATGCTGAACAGCTGGCATGGTCTGACATTTAAGAAATGAATACAGTGTCATGAGATAAATGAATCAAGCATTCCTCGATTTTAAAGATGAATCACTCAATTATTCACTGTATTTGCATTCCAATATGACTAATTGAGTTGTTTGCTTACGCATGTATTGGGCAGAATGATCAAGAGAGAGAGAGAAAAATGAAACTCTCGGATCATTCCTTTAAGAATCATTGTCATTGCCCCACTACCACAAGCAATCCTCTAGTGGCCGGAGTGCGTTATCGCAGCTTTTCATTATCTGGACTGATAAAAGGCACAATACGAACATCCAAGATACGGAGGGTCAAATTTACAAAAGTAAACCGGCATCCCACCAAAAGCACCTACACGGGATTTACAATAGGTACCTGCTGCGGCACGGCGTTATTTTAAGCAACGTAGTAGAGCACAACTGTCGTTTCCCCTTTTCTAACCGCGTTATTGATCGTAGTCTGTCTGCAATGAATGGCTGCAAAGGGAACGGGGGAAAAACCCTGAACTTCAGGTGACCGTCCATGGCTCTGACATAGCCTGCATGCAGACTGGGAGGGGTAGAAAAAAATACATTGGCTTGAGGGGGGGGAGAAAATCTCTCCACACTTTTTAAAGTCGACGACAAACAAGCGCGAACTAATTCGGTTCCGCGATTTGGAAGCAAAACTATGAGGCGAAAGTTAGACGTTTATTGCCGAGGAAATGAAGTTTACCGAACGTTGCTAGATAGCGCTATTGCTAACTAGGAACAGTAGGGTATGGGTAGCCAGACTCTGGCTTGTCTGATCCGACTGACCCTTCATTTTATTGCGGCCAGACTCCCAGATCCTCCCCTTTCTACCCGAAAAGCGACCAAGCAGAGGCGAACGCATTACTGAAAACGCTCGGCCGTTATTCCTCACACACAACCGACACATATGCCAACTGACCGCAACCTTTAGCGTAATCGGACCTTTATCGATTGTACTCTTAATAAAGCCACGTATCATTTATCCACTCACTGCCTAGCTAACGTTACCCATCGCCAACAACATGGCTGCCTCGCTCGGACCTAAAAAGGGAGAAATAACCTACGCCGAGTCTTTTGTCTGTTTCACCTCTTTAACCCTAAACTACTGCGCAAAACACACGGAGAGCCGTTAAAATTGAACAAATCGAGTGAACGACTTACGTGAAGGCAGGCGCTTGGGTTGCTCCTGCTTCCTCCTTGGCATTTTCCCCCGTTTTTAATCACATTCTCGTCCTTGTTTAGGGATAAGAAGAAAAAAGGTTTTTCCCATTGAGACTGGAGGCGCCAGTGATGGCAGGGACTTGGTCGTGCACCTGGCTTTGCTCGGTTTAAAGTGTATTGTTGGGGAATGGGAACACAGGCGGAGGAGGTGCCGCTGTTGTTGTTGCCGTGTCTTGACTATGGCTGCTCTCGGTGCAAGTGTGTCTCCGAGCCCCTAACTAACACTAATGCAGGGATCAAAGGGCAGCAACAGCAGAGCAGACACACGCGCGCACGCATGCACACACACACTCACTCTCTCTCTCACACACACACACACACACGTTCACACACTCAAACACGCTCTTGCGCGCACGCACACATTCGTGGAGCTCGCCCCCGAGAGCAGCGTATGGACAAGGTGCCCCCAAGCTTTCAGGGTGTATGGCTGAAAAGAAAATGTATTAGAAAAAGCAAAGAGGGTATAATTCGGCAGAGAGATCATATTGATGGAGTCGAATTGCGTTAACGGAATCTGTTTAATATCATTCACACATAATTTAACAGTGAGTGACGATAATAATTTATGTGAATGATGCAAACATGAATGTACACGTCTGTTTAGACGCTATGAAATACATAAAGCAGAAGCACGTTGGACATTAATTTAGCTTGCTTTAGCAAAAAGAGAGACAATTTACCACTAACTAAATGTTTTTTGTAATTCAAAATAAGAATCCCAAATGAAGCATGGTAAAAATTTACATTCTGATAATGAATATTAGTAGAGGACTTAGTTTACACACTGCTGTGTGTAAACTAAGTGTAAATGTAAATGTGTGCTGCAATGTAATTGTAACACAAATAGTATGTTAGTGTTAATAGTATTATAGTACATCCAGTGTATTTATATACTCAAAAGAAGAAAACATTTCAGGCTTTTGGCTTATTATAGATACTCTTTCCCCTGAAAAGTTGATACTGAGCTACCATTTCACCATTTCATATTTATAAACTATATAAAAGTTGCATGAAGAAAAAAAAGTAAAAGCTGTTAAGTGAAATATAGATTAGTTAATAACAATAAATATCATTATCAAACATCCTATATTTCAGTTTGTTTTATTTCTGTCATCACCTCCTCCTACCCCCATTTTTCACACACTCAATACATGTCAGGTTTCTAATTTAAAAACTGCCTGCTGAGTTATACCTAGAATTTGTCTATTAAAAGAACAGTAGAAACGGGTACGTCATGTGGGAAGCAGAATTAAATCAGGTGGGGGTAATAACAGGAGTAAGTGTCAGAAAAATGTCCAACAATTATCCAACCCAACGTAGTCATCTCCTCATCAAAGTTGAGAGACCAAAACTGGCCAGAGCTGAATCCTCCTCCCTCTCAGCTGGGTGTTGGGGGCTTTTTCACAGCGCAGGCTGTCCCCCACTCCCTGCTGTTGGACTCCTCCAGGCTGCGTTCTGTTGGCCTGCCGCGTTCTTTCACACCTCGGCCGTGTGTGAGGAGAGCTGTGTCTTCATCCCTCCATCCTTCCATCCTCCAGTCCTCCTCCTGCCATGCCTTCCACCCACCCCCAGTGGAGGCGCAGGAGGCTCGTTACCGTGGCAATTAGTGAAAAGCCCAAATTAGCCCTCTTGGCTGTCCACAGGTGACAAAGACACTTTGCATTTCTGCTAATTAGGAAACAGAACAACATGATTAAATGGGGCCTATCAGGAGGAGAAGTGGACAAAACATGTTCCATAAATAGAAAAGAGTTATATATTATTGCATCTCCTGCATGAAATGATTAAGACATCCCATTAGGTTTTTAATTTGTGGACAGGATAACATTGGGTTGTGATACTGAATATTACAATGGTTTACAAAATAACATTTTAACAGACTTGTGTGAGTGCGTTTCTGTGTGTGTGTGTGTGTGTGCGTGTGTGTGTGTGTGTGTGTGTAGACAGCTGCTTTCGCTTACCTGCAATTGCACCTGCAATTGGACAGTCTATGGACAGGTGCTCTGACCAAAGAGTCAATGAGCTGCTATAACAAAAGGGTTAAATTATTTTTGGTTTCTGCATTTCTTGCACAATGTCAGTTGTGTCAACAACTTTTATATATTTTGTAGACAGCACAAAATATGCATGTGGAAAGACTCTAGACTCGAACTACCTCAGGGAAGAAGTACTCACACTATAGGTCTGCTTGTAAAACTAAATAATTGTAAAGCAGCAGGTTTGGTCTGTACGTCTTGAAGAAATCACAGATCATTTTTTTTGTTTTGTGGGTTTCTAGATTTCTTAGAAAAATGTTTATGCTTACAGATTTTTTATGAATGATCCTAGTGAAGCAAAAATTCTTTTTTTAAGCTTTTTCATGCTGGATGGTTTAGTCAGTGCTAAATCTTGCTCTGTGTATCCACCCTTTGCTTATTACACCACATTAGTGGTTATTAATGATAGCAAACTCCATGTAATATCAAACTTAATTTAACAGGCTGACTTATTCCAGACATAAATCAGTGTAGAAATGTAATTCTGCATCTGGTGCCATCATGTCCACTAAACATTTTCATTAACAAAAAAAAAAAGTCATGTTAGTCTACTAGTGTTTGTCTTGGTGTTGTTTTTGTTCCCAGTTGATTTTGGTCACCATGGGGAGGTCGCAGCCTGTTCTCTGACCCTGACAATGCCAGGCAGCTGAGGTAATGCTAGCAACAGGACTGTCTGCTGATAGTAGCCATGGCAACACTGACATGACCTCACTCAGGGTTGAACCTAAAGGTCATTCCTCGTTGCTCCCGGTGTAAGTGCTCCAGCTCTCAAATTTCCAAGCTGGAATGTATACTATACACTATATACACACGCTAATGCAGAAAAGCTTTCACTGAATAGCCCTTAAATAAGGCGCAATAAGTGCTGTGCATTTGTGTCTGCTTTTCTAACTAAGTGGAGATGAAGAATATACTCATGTCAATTAGATTGGTTTTGTTTCTCTTCCCAATAACTGGTGCAGGTTCCCTGCTTTGAAAACAGCTCATATTGTCAGCTGGTATTATTACTACTTATTAAAATGGTTCCCTATAGTGGCACAACCGTTAGTAAGGGATAAATGAGTTTCAGGTGTTTTAGTGGAGGATGGAGCAGACTGGAGAGAGATGAACTAACTTGCTTATGTGCCTTGGGGCAAACTGAACATCCTCCAGTTCCTCCTCCCTTTCTCTGCCTCTTTTTCCTCCTCTCCTCTATCCTCTCAGGCCCTGTCCTGTGCAGGCAAGGCTGGTTGGGCTAACGTTAGGCTCGGCCAGTCAGATGTTGCCCTGGGGTAAACAGAAACATCTGTCCCCTGCCCAGCCATGACTGTCGCTGAGTGATAAATCCTGGGGTGGCTTGTGCCAGCACTGTCCAGCGTGCCACCTGTCCCCTTCCTACACAATATCCCCAGCCCAACCCTTACACATACACACAAACCCTTCACCCTATTTGCACTCGCCCACCTTCATCCTGACAGTGTGACAGAAGCAGGTGGTTCACTCCCTTTTTGCCCTCTGGCCTTCTCTGTTCTGGTCCTCAGTTGGCACATTTATGCAGGGAGCGAGAAGGGTTGTCGCCTCTAGCAAATACCGATGGAGAGATCCCTGTACCAGGTTATTTGACGGTGGTCCTGGGGAGCTCAAACACCTATAGCCGTTGTTTCCTCTAATCAGACATAAAGTCTGTAGCTCTAAGAACTAAGTTTCACAAAGGTCAACAAAATGCTCAGTAAAAAAAAGAAAACACCAGAAAGTGCTGTAGAATGTGACTTAATGACAATGATTTTGACTTATTTGAGTTGATTTTTATGCTACAACCCCTCGGACCTTCTTGTATTCAATTGTCAGAGAAAAGCAATGCCACATACTGTATACACCTATACTTTCTTTCTTTCATGTTGTACTTTCTTGCTACCACTTCCTCTCTCTACTACTTTTACATGTGACAGAGGCAGGTGGCCAACTTCCTGCCCTTTGACCTTCAACAGTTTCCCGGCAGTAAGGAGACAGTGCAAACATACACACACACACACACACACATGCAAACACACACAAACACACACAGAGGAGGAGCCTAGGTTGCTCTGGGTGAACTGGGGCAGAGGTCTTGCGAAAGGCCCTGGAGGGAAGTGAAGGTCCTTCGACTCAGGGACAAGGGTTATTTTAGCAGTGCCAAACCTGACAGGCTGAATGATCGTTCCCAAAGTGCCAACACCTCAGTGAATATGCACATCAGAAAGAAAGACAGCGAGATGTACAGTATAAATTGTAGCCCCGTGTAATGCAAAACGAAGAATTGAACAAGGAATCAGTGAGCTGATTAATGACACACCTCGTCTAAAAACAATCTGCTCTTTTGTCATTTCAAGCAGTTTGCATACTGAATTACAGTAATTTTTTTTTACAGAAAGTCACAAAGCACTTGGCTGCTTAACTATCTTTTTTCTTTACAATATGTCTGAATTTATCTAGCAAATGGCCAGTGATGCATAATTTTTTCCATTTAAAATAATGTCAAATGAAAGAGCACTTAAATGCTCAAAAGCGAGGTCTTTTGAGCTGTACTTTAGGGCTCTGCGCGTCTGTGTGTATGATTTGTATGTTTGTTTTATGCTTCTATGTGTGTGTAAGAGGACCCCTGCTGATTAATGTCACTTCACATTGTAATGGAGCGTGCTGAACATGTTCTGATATCTGTAATGTGTTACCAGTCTCAGCTTGATTTTATTGCCATGGTCTAATAGGATATTGCCACGATCACAATTTGGATTAACTTCCATATCACTGCTGTTAAACCAAGTGAGGTTTGGATGTGTGCACACAAATGATAGAGAAGTGGGGATGTCTATCAGGGAGGGCTGCTCTGGTCGATTAATTTCACATTCTGCACCTCCTTCAAAACGTGCCTCTTCTATTTGTCACCACAATAGTTTTCATCATAAACAGTTACAGCTACTGTTTTTCCTCTCATTGATGCTGTGTTGAGGGAGAAAACATTTTTGACCCTGTGTGAAATAAGGCACTGCTGTCTGAATTTGCTATGGGGGATACTGTACCGGCAACTGCTTTCTTTCATGATTGGCTTGTCTCTGATGCGCACGCACACACACACACACACACACACACACACAAACACAGGTATAACGGACCCTAAGAAGTCTGGCATGCTTTTGTACGAACATTTTTTGTCAGCAGGGAGCAGGGAACTCTATGCAGAGGAGGCTGCCCTTGCTCTGTGAGTCCTTTGTCTCCCTACATCCCCAAGCTCCACCTCTCTCTCAGCCAGCCCTCCAATGGGAGAGCCTTCAGGTGTTGACCTTATCGGGTGGAGGTCAAAGCCAGGTCAGGGATCTGTTGCTAGGCTACCATCAGATAAGTGGCTAGGGTAGGCAGCAGTGGGTAGCTCTGTCATTCAGGGCTTGTCATGTAATCTTGTTCATTTGCAGACAATTGTCTGGACGTCAGAAAGGCTATCTGGCCCATACTGTTGTAATGAAACACATTAAAATATTAAAACCGGCCATGCTGAGCATTGGCAGCGCCACTTGGCACATGCCTTTTTTTTTACAGTCATGCCAACTGTCATGCAGTAACATGAGCCCCTTAAATACGCTTGTGTGGTTGGCTGTGTTGAAATTTCAGACTTGTAGAAGAGGATAGGGTGGTATTCATTTGGTTTTTTTATTTTGTCCTGCACCATTTAACAGTTTCTGTTTTACAAAATAAAAATCCTAATGTGCCCAGAATACCACAATGCTATTCCTCAGCAATACATTGTCATTAATGCAATGTAACTAGAGGTTAATATCATCTGAATCTGTGTCTGTAAGCAATTTTATCATTACTGACATGTGCACTGTATAGCACAAACTTAATTTAAAAATGGTATGCCTACTCTGTCAGAAAATGCAATAACATTAATAATAAGATTAAGAAAACCTTGTAATAAATAACTAATCATTTCAGCAAATGTATTTATATTAGTGAATAAAACTTATATATTGGTAATTTGGGGGAAAAAAACTCTCATATCCATCTGTGTATATATGTATGTATTTTTCCTGCAAATACCGTACATTAATAAATGGATGAATTCATTCATGACTCATGACTCATTTAGGGGTACAGGTGGGAAGGCATCTTGTTGTTGCTAACCTACAACCTTTAAATACAGTACAAAGAGTGCTACAGCAGTCTGTTTGGGGG
>JAPMOB010212029.1:0-19676 GCA_029875015.1 Lepomis gibbosus | reverse complement strand
GGGAAAGAAAAAGAGAGAGATAGTTGTTGCATCTTCACACAAACATGGTCTGTTCTCCCACTCTGCCATTCCACCACCTGGACGAAGCTATGTGGGAGACTGCACCACACAGTGATGAACGACACCAAACAGGACAATTTCTGTTCACACTGTGGGTCATATGGAGTAAGACGGGCTGACACAGCATCTGTGTCACATCACAGTTCCTCTTTGGTGACACCTGCATTTTGTCAATGTCACCTACTCAGCCGTTCAGGTTAACTGCCAGGTCTGGGAGGAAGTGGCCTTCAGAGGCCGTGTGAGGAGCAAGACCTCAGACAGTTAGACATAAAGAGACCTAGATAAGGCACGTGGCAATTTATCCATGCCAGTCCTTGTACTGTAGCTCCAACATGGGATCTCGTCTGTTAGATTGGCGCATTGTGAAAAGAGGTTCTCAGTGTCTGGGCGCTTGCCAGCTGACATTCCACGGAGACAAATTGAGAGAGAGGCTCCGGCAGATTTATCGGGCCATTGGCTCGCCTCAGGAATTCTCTTGTAACATGGCACTCCTGCGAAAGGGATAAAGAAATTAGTGTAAAACAGCCCCCCACTCCCACAGCACCAGTTTAGATTTCTAGTGCTACTTGTACCCCACCCCAGTATACACATACACACAAACACACACTTTCTTACTTGATATAAATGTGGATGAATACAAGATAGATGGGACTGAGCTTCAGTCCTCTTATTTCTATGAATATTCAAGAGGGTGGGCAAGAGAACATTGCTGTATTCTGGCTGTTGAGTCACAGGTCCTCAGTGGCAGGAAGCACTACTGGTCAAATGACAGAGAGAGAGAGAGAGATGCGTGTGTGTGTGTGTGTGTGTGTGGGATTTGAAAGGAACTGCTCCTGGCTGTCTTGGATATTTATTCCTCTCTAAAGCAATGAGGTGTTCGGAGAAAGAAGCCATGTTCTTAATGCTACAGTGAGAACAGGGAGCATTCTTTTGCACTTGCCCTAACAGACTATGGTCTGCGAATGTGAGAACATGTCCTCACCTCTGACCTGTTGTTGATCAATAGAGAGAGATGTGATTGACTTTTTCCAAGCTGTCTAGAGAACAAGATCATGCAAAAACACTAAGGAACCTTCTTTTAAATATTTATACAACCATACATTATATACCTCGTAAAATAATAGAGATTAATTATTAATTACTGGTATAAGCATCCTGCTGGAAATTCACTTCCTGGTTTTGCATACAATAGAGCCCTAATGCTATCCCCCATATCATCTGTCAGCATCTAGAGGTTATGTGCCAAGTTGATGAACAGAGAGATTGGCTATGAAACACAAGGTGTGACAGTATTGCAATATGTTATAGTATGCAGGCAGAGCTCATCAGGAAAGAGAGGACGAGCGGCTTTGTTCCAAATGTCACGATGCATATTTATGGGCGCACTGGAGTGGCTCCTTGTATAAGCACCATTCACCATCTATCAAGCAAAACCACACTACACTGTCTCTTTGACAACTTGGTAGGATAGTGTTGTGTGACAAAGTGATCAAACTGGGTGATCTGCTCATGGCTTGAGCCAAATCTTCTTGTGAAATTGACAGTCATTTTGACAGTCAAGACAATAAAGCGTGCTGAGGTTAACAAAATGTAATTATTAGTTACCGTGCACACAATTACTTTTATGACAGGACGCTTCAAGACAAACTTATCCACACAAGCTTGTCATGTTTTTGATAATAGTTTATTTTAAGAAGTGCACAATGCTCTTCTTTCTTCCCTAATGTGACAAAATGGAATACAGGATTTGGAGCTTTAAAATGCATGCTCTCCTTGCCTCAGATTGATATATAAAAGGGAAGTGAGAGAGGATAAGGTGACATGTGAGGGTGTCAGACAGAATGACAGACAGCCAGATATAAGCAAAGCCCTCAGCATAAGCTCCACTGAGCTCCCTTTCCACTAAGGAGGATCTCAGGAGAGTTGTGTGCTAGCTGGCTGCGCCTGGGCCACGTAGCACAGGATGGGCAGTCTGACTGTCTGTCTGCGGTGCCACTCCTTGGGGAAAGAACATGGCTCCAGGGCTGTAGCTGATTTGAGATGGTCCCAGGACTAACCCCTGGGGGACACCAACCAGGCAGAATTGGTTCTCTGAACCTCTCTTTTCAGGCTTTCGCAAGCAGTGGTGCTTGGTGTCTGTGAAGAGACGGAACAAGAGGAGGGCTTTCATCTTGACTGTGAGCAGCTCAGTGGATTTCCTCCAAATTACAGGGAGTGATTACTTCCCACCTTGTCTGCCTCACGCCACCCCCTTCTCTCAGCATGGGGCCTCCAGGCAGCCAACCGCTGTCAACTTGTCAGTGCTCACAGCTGACTCATTAAGCGGAAGTTCAGCGATGTGTCATTGGCACGGAAATAATAAAGAGCAAAATCCAGCACATGGACACTAGTTGCAACTTGTAGGTAATTTACCACTACTTTTAAATGTCCTTTCTTCATTATTACAGACTATGACAAAGGGATTCAGAACTAATACAGGATGTATAGAGGACAGATCTGCTACCTGCTTTGGTGAGCACTTTTACTTCTGTACAGTCAAATGAACAGAGGGCATGCTTTGAAGGATCCACAAGAGCTTTGAACAAGTCAGCCATTTAAAACAAACCTGGGTGCTACAAAGGCAGTAGATCCAAGCATCAAGCCATGCAGCTAAGGTTTCCTGGCCCCCTTTTGATGGAAGAAAGGTTTCCCATCACTTCCAAGCTATTACCTCCATACAGTTAGGGATTACATGGAAGCAAGAACAGGGACACTCTGTCTACCAATCTGTTTTTTATTTGAAAACTCCCCCAAGCTTTTCCATTATCTTCTCCATATCAAGCTTGACCTGAAGAGAAAACCTAGCTTCAGAAGGGTCAATGCAGTCTAGACTGTCTCCTCATCCTGCTCAGCTGACCCCGACCTCCACCCCAATCCTGCATATTGCTTTAGGATACAAGAGGAATGCCCCCCGCATTCCCACTCACTTCAAGCATCTGCTGCCTTTGGTCCAGTCCCCTATTTCCCACCTACAATAGCATCTCCCGTCACTATAATCTTTCTATTTCACTAGCCTGCCCCTCGGGGTTAAGGGGTTTGGAGATGGAGACGGAATTTGTCTCTCAATTGACAACACTGCTGTTATGCTTTCCTGCTGACAATTCTGGGAGCATTTTTGAAGAAAAGTCACTCACTGTTTTTCCAGACGTCAGTGTTTTATGACATTTTTAAATTAAGTTTAGCATCATAGCGCTGATGAGTAGAAGAACCAGAATGAATAAAAGAAATTGCAAATAACTGATTGATGATAATTATTATAATTTTTAATTTATTACAACTACTGATTACAATGTTGCTAAGAAACCTAATGTTAACACTGATATTACCACCACTATTGTTTAACTACTGCTAATGAACTACTGGAAACCTAACGAATGTCCAGTATTCACTCTCTTTTAACTTTGTTTTTGGCCTCTTCCCACTCCTGAGGGAAATATCTGGCTCTTTAGCTGCTAAATGTTCCATTATATTCACCAGCTAGTGATGCACTTCGCCAGTGTGCTGATTGGTGCTGGGCAGGTAGTGTACAGTGGGTTTTTAGAGTCTGAAAACACCAAGTTGTTACAGGTGGAAGCAATGCTTATGATAGCAAGACTCAACCAAAACAGTAAGCCTGCGGGCCGTAAACCCATCGACCAACAGTGAGCTGAAAGATGCTGAAATGCTCTGTAAAGCTGGGGGAATTGCACAGTTGGCTAATAATTCTCTGTGGGTTTGTCACAAACAACCCCTTTGATCCATTGTTAAATAAAATAAATTATATATAGCACATTTTTAAATAAAAACATTTTTAATTACAAATAATGAAAGTATAATCAGGCATAAACATCAATTGCATTACAAGCAATGAATAAAATGTACTGTTGATAACAAAAAAAATTATAATTTATTAAGACAGAAAGATACCTTCAGTAAAGCAACTGGAAACAAAACAGGAACATTTGCTGCATAAAAACACCTTCAAAAGTGTAACAAAAAAAATAATAGTGAGATTGTAAACGTCAGAGGATATTGGTATACAAGTAAATCAGCCTAATTACTAACAAAATGACTTCATGCAACTCATTGTTAAATAATACATTATACTGACTGTCATCCATCAGATTGGTTAGAGCTAAAAGCCAAAACAAAACGTACTAATGCTAATGCATGTAACTGCTATTACAGGGAATGTAAAAAAGGCTTGGCATTTTAGAGGTGTACTCCCACGCACTTAAATTCAAAATGATGTATAGGCTGCAGAATGTGCAGCTACCATTGACATCTAATCTGTGGGATGTGATGTTGACAATGATTTTAGACCACAGTGTCAGTGTGTAGAATTAACCCCCATTTCATTTGAATTATTATCTATCGTTGGTGAATTTTCCACAGGTTACAAGCTAAACACACTTATTTCAGGGCTCCTGGACACTCCGATTTGTCTGTGATTGCTCAGTTTAAGTTCTCATTGCCCACAAAGCTGCATATTTAAACATCAGCATCAAACACCAGTGAACACGTAGCCTTGGTCGTAAGTTTAAGTTTTATTTTAACCACAAACTTTACGACCTGGGGAAAAATGATCACATTATTATTACATTGTTGTTTTTTTTATTGTATTAGGCAATCAAATTATGGTTAGTTACATTTGGCGCATTCAGGGACAGAGCTGCATAATAAGCATGCCCCATTTTAAATAGCAAAAAGTCACTTTCCATTACGACTAAGGCCATGTATTATGATAACAAAAGCACAAGAAAATGTAAGTGCACAAAGGTCATTTTTGAAGGCGAAGGAGATAAAGTGCGGTTTTTTTCTTTACAAAAATTTCTTCCAAAGAAAGCAACAAAGAAGGGAACGGGGGACAAGGGGGGAAAAAAAAATCTTCATTGAATATTCATTAACTGGTGCCTAGGTGTATACATGGCTCTTAACCACTCTTGTTTATGACTTAAGGACTTGTAGTACTGACCTTAGTTTAACACAGCAGCAGATACCAAATTAACCTCTAGCCTCCACAGGGCTAGCCATGCCCTGCTAACAAGCAACCTGTCTAGACACACAAGAAGTACTTTATGATTCCACCTCACACAATCCCTCTCTCCCCCCTCTCTCTTTTTCTCAACCGCTCTGTCTCTTTTAACATGTACTGGCACATCTTCCCTCCCTCTATCCTCTTCTATCTTTCACCTCACCATTTCATCCCTATTTCCCCCCTACACCATTTTTCATGTACCTCCCAGGCTGTGCAGTGTTTGGGTCATGCACTCAGCAACCAGAGTTTTATCAGATGGTAGACTTTCTCTTATCCTTCACAATATAGCCTGGCCATAGCAGAATAAAGTAATGAAAAGATCTGAAACCTCTAGGATGTTTGGTTTCAATTACACTAAGAAAAAAATATGAACAAAGATATAATACATTAATACATATAATACAGATATAGATATAATACATTAAAAATTAAATTACGTTTCAAGTTGAATGTCCCTTTAAAAATATAGAACAAGATGATGAAATTATTATTATTACTAGAAACTAGCTAACTATCATTTACACAGTGTAATTACAACATTACTATGGAAATATTAGAATGCTTTGTGTTAAAGGAATTACAATAAACAAACAATCATACAAATGTGAAATTATAGATTTCTGTCAATTAAAGTTAGTGTCTTAGTTAAGTAGTAATAGTTGGGGAGCAAATCTAAAAATCGGATAAATCTTATCCAAATATCGAGGCATTTTCAGAAAAAAATGTTGATTGTTATAATTCCCCCAACCCAAAGTGATGTATTCACATTGTTTGTTTTATTCAACCAAAAGCCCAATGCAAAAAGTATTCAGTGTATCATAAGCATCAAATCATCACATTTGAGAATTTGGAAATATTTAGAAATTTTGCTTGAAAAATTACTGGAACTTAATTTTATGTTAATAGATAACTCAGGTAGTCGGCTAATTGTTGCAGCTCTACTGTACTTACAGTCTGCACAAAGATCCAGACATTGCTCTTCTTGCCAGCAGATTATACCTCAACAGAGACCAACTGTCTAGCAGCAGCCAGCCAACAGCCATCAAGACTGTTGAAAGTTTGCACAGGTCCATGGAGGCTGTAATATATGTATGTAATATAAGCATCCCCATTTCTCTATATTAAAGTTTTACAACGAAATTATCATAGTGATGTGTTAAGGTTCATTTTTCTATTTAAAATAACTGAGTAAAATTTAAAAGAGCTGTGTCACAGCACAGTATAGAAAAAACAAAACATATAAATCTGATGGTCATTTAAACTTTTAGTGTTTATTATGTCATTTTATCAAGATGATGTTGTGTTAATTATTAAAATAGCGATTTAGTCCATATTGCCTATTTTTGTTTTATTATTTTTATTTTGTTGTTTTTAGCTGAGACTGCCTTGACTACTTATTTTTCAGGTAGTGAATTGGTATGTGTTTTAATAATGATTTTAAACAACCTGCAACTAAAAATATATTGCTGTGGTTCTGATCCCACAAGATTACTAGTTATAACTGAATTGAAAATTCACAAATGACCAAATACCAAAAGAAAAAAGTCTGTTATAGATTTTCCTAATGATATGTCCATTTGGAGCTGGGATTATACTGATGTTACATGTACAACCTCAGGAATACTACTACTATGACTACTTGTACCAATAATAGTTTTAGAATACTTACAAATAAAATATTCCATTTCATACAATCTTATCCTCTCATATCTAACTTTAGGAAGAAACAAAGGCTCCATGTGTGGTATCTACTTTTGCAGTGGGACTGTGATGCAAATCATGATCTGACCTGTTGACTAAAAATGTGACAGAAATATGTCATACTCTCAAACAAGAACATGCATAAACTATGTTCATCTCTGTAACCAGCTTGGCTAGTGTTCTGTCTCTCTAGTTTTGACTGGTTATGTTTTTTTAAATACAGTCTATGGTTTGACAGATGTCCCCCATTGACTGTATATAATGTCACCTCACACAATCTGTTCCACTGCGCTGTATAGATTTTTGTCCTCATGCAGACGCCGTATAGTACACGCCGCTGATTGGTCAATCCGCGGTCCTGTGCCTAATACAATCGTTCGGAGTTCGTCTATCAGGTAGGTGAAATGCTAACATGTAGCAACTGTTAATAATTAAAATAAGCAAAATTGTCAATGTGCATTGCGGTCAATTTCGATTCCATTAGACGTATACAATGTATTTACAAGGATAACGACCCTCTCACTTCATTAAGTGCAAACCTATTCATAAAAGTGTTGGCAGTTAGCGGGTTAGCTACACGAATTAGCTAGCAGCTAACACTACTTGTCTAACGTTACTAGTATTAAGCTACGTATTACTTACTTACTACGTTAGTGTTTGCTCAAATTAGAAACATTACGTCGTGCTGATACACGTAGAATGCATTGTAAGAACCCCCTTATGTTAGATTGAACGCAATCGAGCATGCGCTAGTTAGCTGGAACAATGCTAATGTTGCTTGTTGAGGCACACTGCGACCTTAACGTCTAACGTCACTGTTCTGTTTATCTCCAACCCTTTCAGATCAGAGTCAAGATGAGTCTAAGAAAGCAGACGCCGAGTGACTTTCTGAAGCAGATAATTGGGAGACCTGTGGTCGTCAAACTGAACTCTGGTGTCGACTACAGAGGTAATGCAGCTTGCACTTCAACTTATCCACTTATTTCCCTAAAGTTGTTTGAAAAGTCCAAACACTGCACATGCGTTTTCTATCTACAGGTGTCCTGGCCTGCCTGGATGGTTACATGAACATTGCCATAGAGCAGACTGAAGAGTACGTCAATGGGCAGCTCAAGAACAAGTATGGAGATGCTTTTCTGAGAGGAAACAATGGTGAGAGTCACAAATATATACTTATACCTCAAATTTATAGACATTTCAGCATTTCAAGGCTTGAGGAGGTCCAATGGTTCTTGTCAGGATCCTTACAAAGGTTTGTCTTATACAAGCCATGTGAGGGACTCTGGTTACAGCAGTGTGCTGAATAAGTGTAGGAGTAGTCAGCTCATTGAGAATCACTAGGATAGGTCTGCTCTGTCAAAGTTTATAGACACAACTTTAACTTTACTGTATACTTACACATACATGGTTTCATTGTCTACAGAAAACAAAAGGGAAGCAAAGTTACAAGCAATATTGTGTAGGCTTTAAATTGGCAAAGATCAGTGGCTGAATATTACCTAGTATTTTACTTGTGTCCAAACACTGGTATACTGTGGGGAACTTAAAGGAACTGACACCAGGAACTCTCCTGCTTTTTTTCTTTTGTCAGCTGTCAATCTTTAATTAATAAAGTATTGTAATACATGTGTTTTTTGTATGTACTGTATTCACCATAACAGTCGCATTACAGTTGCTTGAAGAATCAGGGTTTATTATTTTTTTTTTTTTTACTTGAGTCCATATCTTCATCCCTTTCTATATTGTCCTTAAACCAGCCATGCATTGTATTTACTGTGTGATTCCCTCTTGAATGTGAGTCATACTGGCCAGTGGAGTTCTCAGTGTGATCAAAGGGCCAACAGCTAAACATTTGGGCTATTTTAGTCTTAACAGAGGAGGAAGATTTACGTAAAAGTAACAGTTGGTTTATCTGACTGCTTTTCTATACAGTTTGCAGCCTAACACCTCTACCCTGAATGACTTGTGCAAAACAATTTAACTCTAGGATGAGAAATGTGACTGTTTTTTCCCCCCAAAATGAGATCTGCTTCAGTGGGCCAGTATTTCCCACAGAGAATTTATTTGTGGTCTACCATGGGAAGTGAAGGGTGGGATGACTGCAAACAGTATTGAGCATCAAGAGTTTGCTGTGAAGAACACTGTATTCATAAGCAAACTATCAATTCCATATGACTGCACCATTGCAGCAGACTTTTTTGCTGGGGTCAACTGTATTTGGTTGGGCCTCCCAAATATATTCTATATATGTCCCAAATGTGACTTTTTACTGCTCTTTTCCACTTAATTCTTTTTACTAATGAGGTACGCCAAGTTCCTTCATTGTTTTATAACTTACATTTTAGATTTTGATATTCTCATCAATTTATTACAGAGAATTTTGGCTTCATAGAGTACCCTTTATCTCTGGAAAGCTCAAGCTTTTATTTGATGCATGATCTTATCAAATGATGACACTAGAAAAGATGTCAAGAACTTTCAGATTGGTGTCTGACATGTCATTGTGTGGCTCAGTGAATATACAAACTTAATGTGTTTTTCCTCTGTCTTCCTCTTTCTCCATAGTCCTGTACATCAGCACCCAGAAGAGGAAAGTGTAGTAAAGATCATTCTGTATTTTAATTTTATTTTTTTCAGTGTTTGATGTATCAGTGGACAACTGCCCCATGTTTTTGGTTATGTAAAGCCTGAAGCCTTGAATAATGTTTGTTTTTTGAATACGTTAATAAATCCTGAGTTTTGATTTATGTCTGATTTGGTGAATATTATTTACACAGTTTGGTGTTAACACTAAAAGGGAATTGGTATTTGTAAAAATGTCAATGTAGTGTCTGAACAAAATGATTTCAACAGGTCTAATTTTGAAAAACATTGTCATTTTTGTGAGGAGTTGTAGTTCATATTGTAATATCTTGTGATTTCATTCTTGAATATATCAGGCTTGTGCACTGCCAGTGGGATTGTAGCAGTGGAATAAAGATGGACGTTTTCTGGCTAAATCATTCTCAAAGTTTATCCCCGGAGCAAGCAAATTTACCACTGTTTAACCACAAGGCTTCAAAAGGATTAGAACATAATTTTGTAATTTGTCAGTACTAATGTGCTAATTTGGTAATTGATCTTGATATGACTTGCCTGCAGAAACCCATTACTGAATAGCCTGTGTACAAATGTACTCATTGTCCTGCATTTACTTTATATTAGAAGTTACTTGATGAACGGCTGTATAATTCAAAATGTAAAAAAAAAGTAATGTTTCCCATTCGACAGAAACGGAATTTCTCCTTGAAAGCTCAAATTTTTAAAATCCTCATTTAGTTTTATCTTTAGCTGGCTTGTGTTCAAATTGAAGATGAGTACTGTTCTGAAAGTATTTCCAGATTAATACAGTAATGTACCTCTGAACTTTGCTGGCATCCAGTTAAGTTTATTATAGAGCACATGAATGAATGATGTACCCTGTAGAGTGCCCTTAATATACAAAAGTAACTTGTTGCTTGTTTTAATGCAGTATTATGGAACAATTGAGTATGTACCTGTGCAAGAGTATTCTTCACTTGCTGGCCATTTAAATATCCATTACTGAATAAGACAGAAAGAGAGTGACTGCGGGACTAATTTATAAATGGTGCCACCTGCAGGCTTCGTCAGGCTACATTAACAAGTAAACAGTTCTGTCAGATCAACTCCCACTGCCCTCTGCAGCAGACTTCATGTTTTAGCACTTTTAAATGTCTCCGAACACAGCTTACCTTTTGTCATCTGTGACTGCACATAGATACTCTTTGTTCATAAGTCGGGTTTGGATTGGCTCTGCCGTCTCTATTGACGTTGCCCTGTGAACATGAATGCAGCAGCATATGCAAGGAATTTGAAGTTTATTCCATTTCAGTGTGGCCTGTGGTAATTTAGCAAATGAGTTCAAAAGTGGCATCACCTCATTACGCTAAGATAAGAACGCTATAAATATATGATTCATTAGGCTCTTAATGAGAATGCTGTAGTGTAGAGGCAGTAAGGGGAATTCTTTTCCTTCCAAGGGTGGATTTTTGAGAGCCTTGTTTTCCAACCTGTACATGCGCACTCTGGCCCCTGGAAGGAGACAAAAGGCTGCCAAGGTCAGGCCCGACTTGAGAATGAAGGACGCGTTATTGATCAAACTCTGCCGAGCTGCAGCTGTGGAGAGGGAATGTTGGGGGGGATTGAGCTGCAACACAGACGCACACACATACAGGCAGACATGGGCACTGAGTGATGTGTACACAGAAAGGCATTGTACACAGTGCAACACACAAAGAATCATTATGACACCTAGTGAGGGTTAGTACAGGCAAATATTTACCTACTGGAATCATAACTGAGCCTTTGGCTGTGTGGCCTCACAGGGAACCCAATTAATACCATTCACACAAATGACCTACTGGCAGAAATCATGCTATTGAACCATGCACTTAAAAAACCCCACTGATGCAGTCACTTTTTCATGCTGTCCCTGTCCGTGTCAACATCTGAGTATTGATTTTAGCTTCACAACCTGTTTCCAAACACATTTTCTAGTGGATCATTGAAATAATTTGCATGATGAATGTGATTTTTTTTTTTAAATTACATGTAGTTTGCTGCCTTTGCTCCTTGTCAGGTGTAGTTTGTTTAGGCCACGTCACCCCTCACCTGATCGAAGCAGACTGACTCGGGGCTGGCGGAGGATGCTGCAGTGGCTGTGTGTTGACGTATGGAGGTGAGTGATGGAGGGGAGAGGACAAAGGAGGATAGAATAGGTGACAGCCTTGTTATGGAGGAGAAAAAGCAATGGGGAGACTTAAGTCTTACAGCACCACCAGCTGCCAGAGCTACAAAACTACAGTAGAGTCACAGGAGGGAGGGAAAGTGGAGTATGACTTTGACCCTGACTGATCACTGCAGCATGACTGTCTAGCCTTTTCACAAGGGATCAAATGATGACAAGGACAACCTGAAAATCAGTGATTTTTTTTTTAAATGTTTGGCCGTACCATGTTCTCATTTGGACAAGGACATATTTCTGTCTTTTCTAAGCAAATCTATTCAGTGTGGATCTTTTCATATGAATGGTTTTGCCAGGCTTGATGGAGGGTCTACTGCACATCAGGAACATTTTAAGTATTTTTCCCCCCTCCCTATTTTTCCATCTTGTTGCACATAATCGCCAGTATCAAGGTGAATCACCACACGGTAAACGGATGGTCCGTGTGTGCATAGGCGAAATAATGTAGTGAATGTTTGGAGGCAGACAAAATGACACCTTAATTGAAACACAAAGCCACCACAAATTACAGCCACATTTGGCATAATCAACATATCCCTGACTCCGGTTAAAAAAGCACAACAAGTTAAAACAAGTTCATGTTTAATACATTACATTATACAATCAGTGTATCCGCTGCCTGCATGTGCAGATATAAGTAACAATTTGCTTTTGCACGTGTACAGAGTCGTCCCTACTCACAGTGTATTGGGGTCTGTGAACTTGGCCGACTTTAACCTTGGCCTGACAGCCTGTCATGTGTTTAGGATGTAAATGATAGTGGTGACCTCCCACGCTGTCTATGCTGTCACATTCCACTGGCTGGGTCAGAGGTCCTGTTGGGTTAGTGCAGTATAAACAAATACCGTAGAAACAGCGTAACAATAGCAGACTAATGTTGAAAACAGCTGCTACTGATGAAGGAACTGGAAACTCCTTGTTTGTTTATTAATCCAATAATCAGTTATGGCTATTTCCCTCAAAATACATCAGGATGAAGTGTGTATTACTGTGCATTTCTGGCATTTTGATCCAGAAGGTTCCCTGCTCCACTTCCTTGTCTTACAGTAACCTAAATCCAAGTTCAACTTTGATTGGTTGTTTTGATCTTAATTGAGTGTGAGGGCCTGTGCCGCTCTGCAACCCCTAGGCTCTTTATTTAGCCCTGAGGACAGTCAACCTTAGCCAGAAATGTGACCCATGACCTTCTTATCTGGAAGAAGCTATTCCCAGCATGGACAGAGGCTTTTGTGATTTATCTTGGCTCCAAATGGCAGCGTGATGCAGATGGTAAGGTCAGGGGAGCATTACTAGGTACCCTTCAAGAGGCCAGAGTGCAACACTTTTGCACTCACAGAGCATGCATGTGTTGCGCAGGCTCAGAACGCTATAAACAGCAACAGACTTACAGACAACAGCCAGGAAAAAGTCTTGCGGGGTACAGTAACATGGTCCTTGAATCCTTGAACCTTGACCTCAAAAGGCTCTCCAGCTGTCCCACAACAGAGGGGTTTATTTTAGAAACACACTTGCTTGACAACTCTTACTAAATGATAACCATATTGTATTATTGACCATGACCTGACCCTCTTACACCACAATAAGCTGGATGGATGTGAATACAAAGCATATTGTCAGTGTTCTTCTCAATAGGGAAAACGTTTTTTTGTTGATTGCATGCTCTATGTTTAATGTTGTGTCTTAGTGAACTTTTTCATACCTGTTACCACAAAAAGTGATGAGGCTTCAGGGTCGGGGTAAAGTTCATCTTTGGTATTCCAAAATGTAAAACAAACTACCAATCAGAGCTGCTAAATGGACCTTGAGGTGAGGTGTTTTATGTACGTCTGGTTTCAAGGTTATATTTTTAGGGAACATGGAAGAGAAGTCCCCAACATGCTCAGAAAAATGGAGACTTGACCATCTACAAATGTAGGTAAACGACATGACAACTGAGCAAACTCCTCCGGCTGATAAAGATTATGTGATAAGAGCCAGAAGAGCTACTAAACTGACCTTGAGGTGTGATAGGTTTGTCCAATTCAAGAATCAGATTTGACCTTGCAAAACCATTGAACAATAAGAAAGGAATGGCATTGCGAGGCAGGCCTGAATATTGAATTATTTGGCCTATTCATTGAGAGGACTATGTCACAATTTACACGCTTTACACAGCGCTGAAAACAAAATGCTCAAATGCCGTGCCATTTGAATCGTCAGTATTTAGAGATCTTGCAATTTGGACTTCAGCCTATAAAAATCATATCAATACTAGCATGCCATTTGTTTGGGGAATATTTAATGTCCAGATGTTCAAAAATGTTCTTAACCTGATAGATAAATGTACATGGGACAAAATAATCTCATTAAAAAAGCTTCTGTTAACATGAAATAATTCTGCTTTCATTTTATTTTTCGATATACAAATATAGTTTTGTGTTTTTTCCATATTCCCAAACAAATATACCATCAACATCTACAGTTACAAAGAATTAAAGATTGTAGAAGCCTTTTGAATGGCCATGATGGGAGCATATCGCATGAAATAATGCATTGAAGAATGAGGCCATCAGTGCTTGTGAGCAATAATTAGTGAATATGAAGTAAACAGCCCGTGTCAAAGAGCCATTTTCAATCGCCTTTTGCTTCCGAATGGCTATTGGTTGTCCTGTTTGTCAGCCAAGTCTCACTGCTGTGCACATGAGATTTGCATGAAATACAAACTAACCCTGCACTCAGGCAATTAGCCTCCATTACACTGGCGTTCCAATTGCCAATTTGTCTGCCATGCAAGGTAATCTGGAGCATTGCTGGCAAGCACCCAAAATGGTAATAATGGTATTGCAAGAGTCTTTTGTTGTTGTTTCCTCTCAGACTAACGGCCACAGGCGGCTGGTGTCTCCCTGGATGAAATGTTGAGGAAGTGGAAATGTTTGCACGGCAGTCAGGAGTCAAGACATGAACCTTTGCCCTCAAAAAGTCCAAAGACTTTTAGGCTGCAGTTGTTTAGGATTTTGTTTTGCTGAGTTATTCATGTTTCTATGTCTTGATCCGCTATTGTTTTTTTGGTCTTGTTTTGACTGAGGCTTCTTATTTCGAAGGCTGAAAAATAGGAGTATCCCCTTACACAGGTTTTTAGAAGGGCCACATAAAAAAGCAGCCATAATCAATATTTTCTATATTAACAATGGATCAAATGACTATGTGTATCCGAAAGGTACCGCTTGTAGTGACAAACCCACAGATAATTAACACGTAATTGTGCATTTCCCCTCAGCTCTACAGAGAGTTTCAGCATGTTTCAGCTCATTGTTTTGTTGTTAGGGCCCTGCAACTTTACTGTTTTGGTTCACCGCTCTCATCAGTGTTGTTTTCAGCTGCAGCCGGCAGCTGTTTTTAGCAAAAATGCTCTAAAAACCCACTGTACACTACCTGTCCAACAGCAAACGGGAGACAGAGTTAGTGACTAGCTGGTGACCTCTGTGGAGCATCTGGCAGCTAAAAAGGCAGATATCAGGAGTTGATTAAGAGCAAAACATAACTGAGAGTGAACAGGCCTACTCGCAGTAATTGTGCGCTTCATTTCAGGTTACACAGATAAAAGTGGTTAAAACCTGCGGGCCTTTTTACAACCTGTCTGATCGTCTGTCTGTTTGTGTCAGTTGTACTTTGGAGAGGGCCATGTTATAATTACTGAATGCTCAAAACTATGACATTAAGACTCAAATTGTTATTAACTGGAATTATCCTTTAATGATTCTTATTTAACAACTTATAATGCAAGCCTGTCATACTGGCCTTTTAACCACTTGATCCTTCCCATGTAGTAGCATTTGCTCTCAGCTGCTTTGAACGTTGTTGGGATCGACTATGTTTGTTTCACGTTTGTTCCACAGCTGTGTAATGAAGCATGGTGGTTTGACTCGCTGCACTCGGAGTGCCTGTGATATTGCTCAAGGGTAAAGCCAGACAGAAGAGTTATGACTTCAGCCCATCTCCAGCCATCAGGGAGGTCATAAGGAGGCTACAGTCACAGAACAAACCACACACACATTTATCTAACACTCAGGAACACACACTAAGCGACCTAATCTATCACAAACACACATGCACGGACGCACATACTTCGATACTGGACTTGGGCCAGTATTAGAGTCAGGGCAGTGTCATAAACACAATTACAGCCTTTCAGACTTGGGCTTGGGCTAGGTCGCTCTTCTGTCGGTGTGTAATGTGTGAGAGAGAGATAGAGAGAGAGAGAATGTATATGCGTCACAACATATTACGAGGCAGACAGAGGGAGAGCACCTTTCACATCAAGATATGATTTCCCGTACAGCACGGCCCAAGAACAAGAGGCCATTAAATTCAATGTGACACTCCCCAGGTTAGCCACTGATGCTTTTTATGTGGGCGTGTCACTTTGAGAGTTTTTAACGACCATCATGGAAAGTGGAGAGGAGATGCTCTCAAGCTCACACAACCAGGCGCACACACACACACACCTCACGGCAGAAGGTGCAGGCAAAGCAGCTTTTATAGGGAATACGCATATAAAGGTAAGACCTGGGGGAGGAGACATGCTGATGGACTTTTATGAAGTTTCAAAAGTGGAGAGGCACTGCATACAAATGGCATTTTTTTGCTTATTGTGACCACTGATGTAATATCCTCCTTAAGAAAAGCTTGTATAAGCTTTAACTATGTAAGGGGGGGTTTTGGATATTTGCATGTTATCTGGGCCGTCACCAGTCCCTTGGCTGGTGTACTGTATTGCTCTAAGATGTGTTTTCTACAGTTTCAAGACATATCTAAGCCCCTTGTGCCCTCTTGTGGCAGACCTTGGTGGTGATTTCACTCAAAGCCAGCCACTCAGCCCTCTTGTTCCTTATTTTAATTGACCTGGATTTGTTCCTTTGCTTTGCTGTAATGAAAAAGCGAGGGGTGCCTCGAGACTGAAAATCCTGTCAGCTTCGCCCTGCAGCAATTCCCACACCCCAAAACTGGGTCCCCTTTACAAGATCTACTGTTTGAAGCTGAGCAGAAATAAAAAATTTAAAAGACCTGGGTGCTTCAATGCCTTGCAATGAATAATTAAGAAATATGCATTTACAGATAATGGAGAAGGGAATTTTAATACATTTGGATGTAAATCCATTGAAGAAACACTTTGGCATATATTTGTGTGGGGCTTGTACATGAGTTTGTCTTGTATCCTTATTTCTCTGTGTAAAGAGATGGTGAAATATTCATCCAGCGTTTCACACTGAGTTTCCCTTAATGTTAAACATAGAGAATGAGCAGGATCACTTTTTTTAAAAAAACAACAAAAAACCTGTACAAATGGGACATGTGCTCATTTGGGTCCTGCACTAAAGGAGATTATGAACAGAGATACAACCACGGATACATATACATATTGATTACCTGGCTTCTCAATGTGCTGCTGTAAAGCGCATATTATCAGTACAAGGCAATTGATATTCTTCATTATGAACAAGGTCATTCAATCAAAACATGATGAAGGAAATATTAAAAAAGAAATTAGATTGTTTCAGGAAGAGATAAAAATCTAACTTTGTAATTAATAGATTATACAGTGATTTTTTATATACAGAGTACTTCTATGAATATAAAAATATACAAAATACTGCATACATATGCAATTAAACACAATCATGCCTGCAGTAAAAAGGTAATGGAGGATCCGTTTTTTAATGACTGAAATGCTGCTGTCAGATTAAAATAAAGTCCCATGCATAAATCATAACGATTTAGTCAGTCATACCTGTCACCACCTCCACCTGACAGTGTTATATCAGATCACATAAAAAGCATATTTGAGGATGAATTCTCCCTCGCTGCTCCTTGGGCTTTTTTCCCCCTGTTGTCATTACAGAGACTAGCTTACAACTCCCCGTACAGTTATGAATCAAGGACCATGGGCCTGTTTGATTTTACACTTGATGACTCATCAGAGGTTTAACTCTTCACATTAAAGCCTGGTGACAATTTTATGGCCATACTGGAAGACGAGTGGATACGTTGTGCTGCGCTACAACAGAAACCTCTCTGTCTTCATAACTCATCTCCTGTGATGGCAGAGCTGGATTGAATCATCTTTGCTCGGGGCTGGTAGCAAAAAGCCTGGCAAGGCTGGGGCTGAGGTGTATGTGTACACGTGCGTGTGTGTTTGTGTGTCGTTATGTTGTGTATTTGCATGTGTGTTTGAATGAATGCTTGTCCTAATTAAGCATCAGCAGCTTCTTGGACCAGGGGGAGGCAAGACTTCACAGCCATTAAATCAGGACAATGCTTTTTGTGTCACTGGTGCTGGCGCAAGTTGCCCTGCTTCCCCTCCTTCTCCTTGCATCTCTTCTCACTCCTTACCCTCCCACCTCCTCACCCTCCGTCAGTCTCACAGCTGCCATGCAGCCTAGGGCTCCAAAAATAAATGATGGCTTCCCAAGTGCATGGTCAAGGCCAGGCAGGCTGGCAGGGCTGGGGCTCCTTTGAGAGCTACAGCAGTGACTTCTCACTGGCATGCCCTCTACTGGTGGATTGTGTAAAATACAGGAGGCACATAAATGCACAGAGGTTCCACAAAATAATAAAATTGCTGTTTAATATAATGCAGTCCAATAAAATCCCAAACACTACTGCTTTATTGTTGTGTCAAAGCTTCATTGACAGCAAAATGGTTTTATGATTTTACTCACTTCATGGCCTCAGATTGTATTTCAAAAAAGGCATTTTATTAACCTTATTTGATTTGGGTAATTTTGTTACAATGTGTTATTTATATATGTATGTTTTTTTGGTATATACAAGTATGTAATACCTATGTAACATATATGTTTATATTAAAATATTTGACTTATCTCACATATTTGTATATTTTTCTGTGTCATTTTTATTTATTTTCCTTGTGAAGCACTTTGTAATCTCTGTTTTTTCTATATATATCGTTATGACAGCTGTTGTATTGGATTCCACTGCACTGCTAACAAGTGTTCTTGTTATTGTGTCCACTAAGCTTTACAACTTAGCAAATACTCAACCCTTCTTAGACATGTCTTTTGGTGATGGATAATTGATCAGTATACAATAGAAGGGCTTTACACTCTTTGCTGTTTTTTTACATGCTGAAAATATAGTGTTTTTATCAGATCCTTTCCTGTCAGGCTTGGAAGCTGGTGTTTGGCGGGAATTTGTATCTTGATGAAAGCAAACTGGACGAGTAAAGAATGTTCCCGTCTCCTCTCTCCACGTCTCACTGTGTGACAGAGAAGTGGAAGTGAGGGCACTGAAAAGCCTGAAGTGGGTCAAGTTAGAGTATTCTTAATACAGGCTCAGGCTTAGTCACGCTCAGGAAAAAGTAAAGTCAGCAAAGAACCAGTCTGTGTGTGAGAGAATAAAGAGAGAATATTTAAATAATTTGTCCAACCAGACCCATCCATAACAAATCAAATCATTTTCAAGAAGAAAAGCAAATGATTTTAGATGGATTTGCTGTTTTTCTCTGTTTTAAAATAATGTAAATTCTTCTTTGGGTCCCAAAGAAGAACAAACCCAAATCTTTGGGTTTGGGATTGTTGGTTAGACAAGCAAGACATTAGACCAAACAATTAATTGATAAATTGAGAAATGATGGTTAGTTGCTGCCTTACTTTACTATTACTATTACTATTACTATTTACTATTAAACTAATTCAGTTTACCAATGAAATTACTTGACATAAAATGAGGTCGACAAAAATACAGGAACATTTTTCAATATAATGAAATGTGTGTTGTCTGACATTGCATTACATTGTACAGGTGTTCATAGTTTTTCCACACAATGCAAGGTTATTCATGTTCATAGGCAGCAAACCCATCAGATGCAAGACAATATAATACTCCAGCTTACACAAGATGACATGCTGATGACTGCAAACATGAAAATAAAGAAAGGATGCATCCACAAAAACAGAAGGATGCAACAGAATGCAGAAGGTACATACACACACACACACACACACACACACACACACACACACACACACACACACACACACACACACACACACACAC
>JAPMOB010212023.1:1965-21910 GCA_029875015.1 Lepomis gibbosus | reverse complement strand
CACACACACACACACACACACACACACACACAAACACTGCATGCTCAGCCCTTATCTCCCCTACATCTAAAAATCGGTTCACTCATCTCTCTTTCACACCCTTCAACTTCCTTCTCCTTCTTGACCTTCATCGCCTCCTCCTCCTCCTACATGCCAGTCAGCCTCTCCAGCTTTACTTAACTGTTGGATCAATATATGGCTTGGCATAATAAATGAGCTCCAGTACTAAATTATACATTTCATTTTCTTGGAGGCTTTTTGTGCTGCAGAGGAACAACAGGCGAAACAGGAGCTCACCAACTGTTTAGTCACTTGTAGCCAGTCTGCCTCCCCCACTGTAGGCTGGCTGTGATGGCTCAAAGACATTATCTCATAACAGAAGCTAAAATTTTAATTTACTTATGGGGAACTGAACTTCTACCAAGTTAATTTGGATCAGAAATAAACGTTTAAAATCCCAAAGTCACACGAAAACACAAAAAAGCTAACCGAAGAAGGCAATAATAGACCAGCAACTCGTGTTCTGCGATGTCAAATCTGTTTTTGTCAAAAAGAGTCTGGTGGCTTTAAAGTGGGCACATATGGATATATGCAGTGACAATATTCTAAATATAGCATACATTAAATCTGATTTTGATTGCTGGCTAAAAAATGGTTCTGTCCCCATCCACAGCAGCACATTGCTTAGCTTCTGTACTGCTACTGGTCTGTCGACCGCCATCTCCTATATTTAATACACTGACTATACTATGGATGACTATGGACTTACTGTAGCCAGCTCATCAAACTTCCCAAAGAGTTCGTTGAGTAGTTTGACGAGTTCCTGGGCAGTGCACTGAGAAGCCAAGCTGGTGAAACCTACAATGTCTGCAAACAGGATGCTGTCAAAAGAGAGAGAAAGAAAGAAGAATTATAATCTGCTGTGAAGAGCTTGTCTTGTCATGACAGCTGGTTTTTAATTAGTTTTCTTCCTCGTGTTCATCAAGACTCTGCAGTTAAAAACTACACTAAAAATACATTTCCACAAAAAAAGAGGGGCATGATTAACTGCACAAACAAAGTACTTCTCTTCCCTTTCTGACACAAAATACCCACAGATCACACCGGAGCAGAGAAATTAGCTAATGTTGATCAAAACTGAAGCAAGCAGTGAGTACCATAATCACATCCCGGATAAGTGTAAGTGTTTTTTACGCCAACCACTAAATCAATTACAGAGCTAAATAGCCTGCTGCTGGCTAGCTGCTGTAGTGGGGATGAGGAAGGTGTTGAAAGCTACTTAGCCCCTCATTCATTTGCACTGAGGCAGGCCAGATGGCAACAAAACAAGGTGTTATGGATCTTATTGACTCTCTGTCCAAAAAAAAAAAATCATTACTCCCACAGGCATCAGCGCTTTGTGTACAGCTGGGTATCATTTAAACACACACAATATTTTTTGAGCAATATAACAACTGTTAGATGGATTACCATAAAATTTGATACACACAATCATGTTGCTTTCAGAATTAATCTCAATTACTTTGGCAATCCCTTAACTTCCATCATCAGGCACCGTCATCAGGTCACAGTTTGAGTGTCCAATAATCTGGTTTATGACAAATTACCTGCAAAAGCCTAAGCTGTACTTAATGTTTAGTGCCAATTAGCAAAAGTTAGCTTGCAAATACTCTAAACCAGGATGCTACCCATACACAAACACATTATCCCATCCAAAGTCTAGAATGAACTTTCACACACTTAAATTATTGTTTTCTGCTCTTCCTCCATAACGGTTAAAGGTTGATTAGCTTTAGGCAGACTACTTGTTTAAGATTATTTTTGTTATTCCATCCACCCCAACCCCCTGCTTTTGTTTTACAGAACAGCTTTTGACAGACAAGAGTCTTAATTCACCAAAGGTCTTTGTCGGAAGTGCATACATTGCTTATTTTAAGCATGTGAACAAACCAACACCCTCGATTTTTTCTTGTGAGAACAGTCTCCTTAACACCAGAAGCTGTACATAAAGTTTGCCTCAAGAAGATAGTTTAGAATTGGCAATCAGGAACTCTCTGAGCAGAGAGTTTGTAAACAAGATGTGTCCGACCAGACATGCATTGCCAGTTTAATTGACAGTTTTAGATTCTCGATGCAAGGGAAAAATTTTGGTTGGTACCCATGTAATAAGGTTCAATTCCAAGCTCTAGCTCCATGAACAGGGCCCTTCCTCTGCATCGTGACTGAGTTGCTCTTTTTTGCAGCGCAGTATAGTTGCCTGATGTATGTAAAGCTGGGATCACGACTGCTGCTTGACAGAAGAGCTCTGTTGTGTGATTTGTCTTTGAATGGCGCTGTTCTGCAGGTCGTGCTGATGTGTGGTGGGTGAGGAGGAGAAGGCGAGAGGAGGGGAGAGGGGGAGCAGAGCGGTGGCGGAGCTAAAGAGGTATGTGATCAAACGTTCTCTGGGCCACATCAAAGGGGGGCCAGATCAGGGAGATGTCACGCCCTTGCTCTGCAAAATAAAGGTGATATTTGGGGTTTCTTTAACTGCCATGTGTTTACATGTGCATGTGAGTGTTTGCAGCAGCTCCCTGGAGACGGGCGGGAGCTGGTTCGCTGGGTGTAACAGCGTGATGTTTGGCCGAGTGCCAGTGCGGCAGCGAGGCTGGTGAATGGGCGGTGATGTTCCCGAACTGTGGCTGAGTGTGGGAGCCGAGCAAACAGACAGACAGTGAAAGAGAAAAAGAGGCAGACATTGACTGGAGAGGATTGTCTCTCGACAGGAGTGCTGTTGACATGCTACCTAGCCCTCCACTCCCACACTCAGCAGCACTGATACAGCTCTCCTTTTCTCTTTACTGCCTCATTCGAATGTAATCAGCTCCAAGTCAGGTCAGGTTCTCACACTCGCACACTAATGTTCTCTTCATTTAAAGTGCAATAAAGGTGGCTGGGTTGAAAAAAATCATAATTTCATTACTGATTAATATATAATGTATTTTTCCAACAATGGAAACATGTTACGTAAAAATCACAAGTTCTCAGAACCAAACAGAGTGTCTTCAAATTGCTTCTTTCAAAGTCAAAACCCTAAAGAGATATTACATTAGAAAAACTTGATGTAAAGGTAAAAAAAATAAACTAAAACAAATTCAATTTCTTTTTACACTTGTTTGATATGGTTTTTGCCTTTTTTGAAAAATATGAATGCGCTTAATGGGTTGTATGAAAAGAGAACAGCTATAAGGACATATAGAATTCAACAGTTTATTCATATGTTCTGTATATAAGATTGCATCGTTGTCTTGCTTGCCTGAAACCAAGTTGTGAAGGCAATATGACAGATGGGATAGTATCATACAGTGCATACTCAAAATTGCTGTATCTGCACTCATTAGATTTAAAATAAATTTAAAAAGAGCAAGGCTATGTTTGACAATCCCAGAACTTTTAAAAAATCTCACCACCTTTCGTAGTTTCACAAAATTATTATTTGTGATCAGTGAATGAATTATGATTCAAACCAACACAATAAACATGAGCCCTGAGTGATAGACAGTCGCTGAGTCACTCAAGCCAGCCCCTCTCATGTCTTGAGGAAGTAATACCTGATTTTTATTTAATATTAAAATTAACAATTCAGTGAATGGATCCTTTGAAAGAACCGATTCTTATTATTCTGTACACAGAAAAAAACTGCTTTGCTCATCACTGCTGGTTTTCTTTCTTCTTCTTCTTTGAGGTTTATTTGCAGTTAGCAAACAACTGGTTTTGTGTCTGGTTTGCGACTTTCACTTTTTCTACTTTGTTTATTACAGCCACGCTTAATGAAGCATATCCCGCCTACTTCTGATAAAGCTACGCTGTAGCGTAGTTTATGCATTCCAAACTGATTGACCTCATTTTCTTTTTTGCAACAATTTAACAGTTTGCTTAAAATTCACTTGACAATTAGATGGAAACACGGCTAATGAAACAGAGAATAACAGCCAAGGCATTTGTCTTTGATAAAATCGATTAATCAATTTATCGTTGCATCACTAGACTAACTGATTAATACACTAATCAATGTAAAATTGGTAATTTAATACCAAGGTTTAATGGTGTTGTGTAATTTTGTAATGCATCAGCTTTCATATTCGTCTAGTGTATGCTGTTGCCAGTAAAAAGCAGACCAACTTTAAACTTGAGGACTCAAATTCCACTTCCCTAATCCCTGAGTGACACTAAATTCTTGTTAACATCAGAAATATGTTCAGTATTTGACTTACTAACTTGTGCTTACAGTATTATTTTCGTTACCAGTGAATCTTTGATTTTCCCATAGTTAGTGTTCCCTCCAATCCGGTGTTAGTATCTAGGGTGCGCAGTCAAAGTGCAAAGTGAGGGGATGGTCATTCTCATCTGTTTAATGTTTGATAACTAACATAGCAGTCATGCTGATTCAAAAGTCTGTCTCCAAAACAACAACACTAAAAATAGATGAGATGGAGTAAATGAGCATTTTCTAATCAACTGGTGGTGACAACTGCTCCTTCCCTTTTCTCTTTCTAACCTTTACGTAGTTGAATGCGTTTGCGCTAATGGCTTATCTTAATTGCTCTCCTTCTATTCGTGACCTTGCAAGTGACACCTGGATCAAAACATTCCAGCCCCTCCGCGCACCTCTGCGGTCCGCAGTTGTCATGACACCCCCATACCTGACATTGTCATGACGTTGGATGTAGATCTTGTGAAAGATCCTTTCAGGAGGCTTCAGGAAGTCCTCCTTCATCTCCATGGCAACATTCCTGGGCAGTAGGCTCATTAGCAGACGCTCCTGAGAAGGGATGGTTATCGGAGTTAGAACTTGGGAAACCAGGAAGACATGGACATAAATGTACACAATGTAAGCTTGTATTCCTGCAGGTGTAAGAAAACAAATACAAACAATTTGCTCTTTGCTTCGGTGTAAACATCCAGACCCTCCAAAGCAGAAATAAAAATGCAGCCTTGACTATAGCAGTGAAATGATTACTCAGTCAACGGAGTAGTCGATCAGAACAAAATCAATCAACAACTATTTCATTTTTGAAACCAATTAACTGTTTGTTAAGCGAAATTATTAAACATGTACTGCTTCCAGCAACTTAAATGTGAGGATATGTTGCTGTTCTCATTTTTACAAAACTGTAAACTGAATTGAAGCTAAAATGACCAATTCATTCATTATTCGCTAATTTCGCTTATTTTGATAATCTATTGAGTCATTTTTCAAACTCAAATGCAAAAAAAACCTGGGTCCAGTTGGTCTTTTGAAAAGTTTTGATGATTTTATTTGTCTTATAGGATATGAGTATCTTTGTGTAGCTTGGCTTTTAGGAAATCATCAATGTTTTCAGTCACTGAAATAAATTTTTGACAATTCTAGATGATTTAAGAAAAAAAAGATTGATCAGTAATGAGAGCAATCGTTAGTTGCAGCCCTCAAATGAATATATTTGACTCTTGGGCAATAATGAACACAAGAAATTTTAAGACTATTGTTATGTGACATTTTATAGACTAAACAAATATTGATTAATCAAATCATTAATAAGTGATGAAAATAATTAGCTTGAACCCTACTTTAGATGACAAAAACTGCTATTATTAGTTACTAAGGAGTTACTGGACCACATGGAGATAGGGGTGCAACTGATGATTATTTATCTATCAATGAATTTTTTGGTAGCACTGTGGCCTCACAGCAAGAAGGTCGCGGGTTCGCCGAGTCTCCCCGAGTCTGCGTGGGTTTTCTCTGGGTGTTCCGGCTTCCTCCCACCGTCCAAAGACATGCGGCCTAGGTTGATTGGTGACCCTTAATTGTCCTTAGGTGTGAGTGTGACTGGTTGTTTGTCTATGTGTGGCCCTACGATGGACTGGCGACCTGTCCAGGGTGTACCCCACCTTTCGCCCCATGTCAGCTGGGATAGGCTCCACCCCCCCCTGCGACCCTCTACGCAGGATAAGCGTAAACATTTTTTAGATTAATCATTTGAGGTAAATAATCAATTGTGAAAAGATGCCCATCACAATATCTTAGAACAGAAGGTGATATCTGTTGTCCATTCTACAGTCCAAAACCCAACGCTGATCCATTTACAGTGATACAAAATTGAAACAGGACAACAATAATTCTGCAAAACTTTAAATTATGTAAAGTGACATTTTACTATGTCCAATGTTATTGTTTTCCAATGTAAAGTGGACAATGTGGTGTAGTTAAGAAGAAAATCGGTGGTTATAGCACATGGTTAGGCAACTATAACATAAATGATAATTGCTGGTCTGTGAAAGAACTCAAAGTCCGGCCTTCTGCATTAAACACAGTACAATCCCATCCACCACACCAACTTACACAGCTTTACTTTCTGTCTCGCTAAATAAAAGATGAAACTGAGTGTTTCTATTGGATATAAATCGTGAGGTGCAGAATCATCCAATACAGATTCATTCTTAGAGAGGCCGGGCTGAATCCTCACATTGCAGAAGCTAGAACTGGAGAACGTATAGCTTAAATGGTTAATATTGTCAATTCATTTTTAATAATCAATAAATCTTTTCAGCACTAGCCTAAGGTAGTATCTACACAGATCAGCATGTTTGTTTTTTGTGTGTGTCTCAGTTGCAGCAGCAAGTACAACTCTAGCAGGATGTCAAATGGTTGTGAATGCACAATGAATCATCAGGCGGCTCAGCTGAATAGCTGCTGAGAGGCAGCATTATAAAAGCAGCCGGGGCTTTCCTGTGTCTCCCTCCAACACCGCTTCACATTATACATCCATTCACACGACTGCTCCTCGCCCCTTAATAAAAAAAAGTAAATTAAAGTGCAGCTTTTAGAAACGACCAACATGCTTGCGTGTTTGTCCACATGAGCTTGTGTTTCAGGCTTTTGCATGTGTCGGGAGTAAAAATCAGGATAACCAAAGTGTGAAGACGGGACCATTTTAATGAAATAAATTATTCATCTGCTTTTATTAATCTCATCCATTTCTCTTTCCTGAACGTGGTGTAATTGCACATCAATAATTCCCATTTCTCTGATCTGTCCCAGGCGTAATTCACTGTGTGCTCTGTTTGACTATGGCTCTTCCTCATAGTGGTTTATTAATGAACCACTGGCTCACTTTCTCTCACATTAACATGAATAATCCCTGGCCTCCAGATTAACAAGAAATTGTACAATTTGAAACTTCAGGAATCCAACTTGTTTGCACAGAGTGGAAAATGAATGCTTTGTCAGGAGGAGGAAAGAGCTTTTTTCTTTAGGCTTTATTCATAAGATAGATGGATAAGATGATGACACAGCGTTAATAGTAGTGGGATACATGGATAAAATCTATATAGATAAACAGTACATTGTCATTTTATGGAAACTGAATTGAAAAAAAATAAATGGTGATTCCTGCTTTTGGCTAATCCAATGAAATAAATTACTGACAAATTAATCACAAGTTCTCCAATGTACTTGTTTTACATTTGACCATTTATCAGTCCTGCCCAATGTTTTGCAAGATTGTCCACACCGGTCTGATGCACCCATTGGATGAAAGGATTAAAGGGCTGGCTACCTCTGATGATTGACAACTCTTTATCATTTCACAATACACAGTGTATGGGATCATTTTTCCTAAGCCTAATGGTTCCTAAATTTGAGAGAGATATATACAAAAATGAGAAGGAAGCTCAGCAGCTTTTATTGGATGCCAACAAGGCCACACGGTGTGAGTTCATTTCTTTATAATTTATGTTGGAAATATCAAACAAAATAGAAACATTTATACAATACAGTAAAGTGGGGAAAATGTCATTGGTGCCTCGGTGACCCAACTGATTAATGTATCAAACTTTGACCATGTGGCTAACGTTTGCATGACTGATTCTAAGGCTTAAGTGCAGTCACATGAACATAAGGGCAAATAATCTAATGAAAACAAGGTAGAAATCCATGGGCTCTCGAGACCAGAAGAATGACAGCAGTGGTTGTTTGTTCAAACATTTCAACTTCAGTCTAACGTGTTATGCTATATTTATGCAAAAAAAGTTCTTTCTTGACTGTAGTTATTCTAAGTTCACTTACTAAGTTTTACTGAAGCTTTTGGCCGTATCTTACAATCTTAAGTGGCAGATGGAGTTTGCTCAGTTGTCATGGAACCTCAGTCGTGCGATAACAGGAGGTCGTTTATCACTATAAATAACTGATGGAAAGAAGACAGATCACCCAAGTTCCAAACAAAAAGTCATGAGATGACAAATGAGCAAAACAAAGACAGAGATGCGGTTGAACGGTCTGGAAAAAGCTAGGGTCTTTTTGGCAAACAAGCTGGCGTTTACTTTTTCTTGACTTTCTGGTCATGTGTTGGTGTTTGGTCACGTCATGTGTGTTCTCTCTCAAAACTTAAGATACAAGTATGACGTTGTTGTAGCGCTGCAAAACCTTTTAGGGAAGACAACATGCTGGATTGTTGGGCATGACCTTTGACCTTCACATAAGACCTTATGGTTTTAGTTGCATAGACTTAACCAATCCTTAACCATATTGTAGGCACATCAGGCAAGGTTGGTATTAATTGCTTTTGTCATGGTCATTTGACTTTGGAAATAGCAGTCCTAATTGAAGGTCCACATACTACCTTTTTCGTGGAGCTTTCATTCATAACAAAAAATCTTCACTCACTTGTCATGGATCTGTTGAAGTACGAGCTTAGTAGCACCTAAAAGCCCTGGCAAAAACTAGTAAATGAACCTTTTATCAAATTACTATATCCAAGGTCAAGAATGAACTTTGATGCTTAAATTGCTAAGGAAGAAACCACAAGAGCTACTGAGCTCACATGTCAACAGATCAGTCTCCATGACTATTGAGGAAATTTCATCTGCAAATGAAGGCTGTGTCACGGTTTAAAGGTTTAGAATAAAGATGGTAAGTAGACCTTGCGCTGGGATTGTTGCAGTCATATTGACCATGTTATTTTGTTGTTTATGTCCGAGCACTTATTAATGAAGTCAGATACACCTTTTGAGTAGTGTCAGATTTGGTTGTATTTTACTGTGTTTTTTAGAAACAACACAGTGCCTCGGGTTCTGAGATAGCTATTGAACTAAGAGGTCAATTTACCACCCAGATGTACAACACATACTCTACACATGTTCAGGAATCAATACCACCTATGGATCCAGCTTAAATCAAAGACCTGAGCAAAGACCTGAGTGATAACCAGAGGCCTGTTTGGTGGGTGAGATTCAAATCTGAGACATTTGTACGTGGGCACATAGGCAGCAGCCTGGTTGTAGGCTGCTGGCTGGGTGTTGGTAGATCCCATTCAGGGGCCTGTGTGTGTTTCACTCACCCTGATAAACTGTAACCTTTCCTGGAGTAGGGAGGCCATGGAAGCAATCTGCTTATGTAATTACCTGTCAGAAGGGAGCCTGTTACTGCTGGGGAAAACACAGCATATCATCTAATCTACAAAGCGCAGGTGTTAAGTGCACGTGCGCGCTCATGAATGTTGTGTATAACAACGGTAAGACGTGTATAGAGGCATATTACATGCATGGGACAATTAATTCTCTATTAAACAACTGGTGTAGGTGTGTTTCATGCACATGGCGGGTGAGTAGGGTGCGGTACATAACAAAGTGTTTCTGTGTGTTAAAGTTGTCTGATTGCTCCTTTGTTAAATCGCTACATGTAGGTGTGTGCGTGCAGAGGGGGTGGAATGTGTGGCACTGGTGCATGTGCCACAGTAATTGTTCTTTCCTTAAATAGCTGCTGTCATAGTTACTGTGTGCCTGTGGGCATGTTGTTAGAATACATTGCCACCTGAAAAAAAAACTTCTCAAGAGACTGAAGATTTCACGAACATACGCGCTCAAGACGAGGTGTGCGGAAGCATGTCTTTCTCATCCCGCTCTCCTTCTGCTGTTTTCTATTTGTGCATTTGTGTGTGTGTCGTCAAATTCACGACTCACCTGTTTCTCATTTTCATCTTCCAGTCTCAGCCTCTCCTCGATGCAGTTGCGGGCTTGCAGGAAGACTTTCCTCTGGGTGCGCTCGGTGAGAATCCTCACAAACACCCCCGACAAGTTGACGCTGCTGAATAGCACCGCGTTGGCCACCAGCTGCACACAAACAAGAACAGACATGCCAAACAAAGCTGGCAGTGGCCTTGTTTTGTACTGTATGTCCATGTGAGGCTGAAGGAACGCACATGTCAATATGTGCATTTGTGTGGACAATCATACATCCCGGCTAGATTAGATTTCACAATCCTTGATTAATCCACGGGATGGAATGAATGGCAGACATCAAGGTCAAAACAGTGATTTCAACATGAAAGCTTTACAGTGGAAAGGCTGACAAACAAAGTGCATTATTAGTTATTGATCAGAGACTATTGATCCAACCACTTCATTTGGATGATGAACTCTGTAGCCACTCAGTGTAGTAGCTTCTTAAGAGGTGAGAGCTGAAAGGTCAAAAAACACTCAAATCACGCAAAGCTGGAGATGCTAATTTTCTCTTCAGTGAACCAAAATAAGACTAGACAAAATAAGATATCAGCAAAAGCAAAAGAAGGAAATATTTCCAAAATAAACCAGAGAGACTGTGAAATGATTAACAGGAAGAAGAAAAAAACATTTCCGCCACACAAAGTTTATTTTTTCAGAATTTTCTGTAATCTCATTTTCTAATAATTTACTGGGTAAGTTTACCTGCCCAGGCCTTTAAAAATAAGATATACAAACAGTTACCATTTGGTTGCACTGCTCCCATCTGTTGGGGATGAGGGGTTACAATCCACAAAGGTTGGGAACCACTGATTTAATACGTTGCTACTAATAAAGCAAGTTTGTCAGCCTCGTGTGAATCATAGGAATGTTTTTGTTTTACAGCAGTGTTTCACAAGAAAGATCTGAGGGTCCAGGAGAACAGAATTGAAAAGCAGAAAAACTACGTTCTTAATACACAAATCACATTTATTTTTCTTATTTTTTTTCTTAAAGCCTGGTGGATTGATGGATCATTTTACATCTTATGCCACCTAAAAGAAAGAAGAATTAGTCTTAACTGGTCACTACCCAATGACAGTCATAACCGAGTGGCAAGTATACATAGCTTCATTTTAGGAGTCACCTGATTGTCTTAAGGCCCCTTAAGTTTGCCCCTGGTGGCTGTTACGCCAGTGTATGAATGTGTGTGAATGTTAGTTTCCGTTTGAGCACTTAGGCTCAGTGAGTGAATGTGTGTGTGAATGGTGAATGCAGATGTAGTGTAAAAGCGCTTTGAGTGGTCGAAAAGACTAGAAAGGCGCTATACAAGCACGGAGCATTTACATTTAAGGGACCAGAAATATCTCAGAAACCATATTTAACAAGATGTTGATGTGAGAAAACACATCCTGAATACTAAATGATTACTTCTGCCAACAATCTGGGGCACAAGGACCAGTGAAGATTCAGCACGAAGTTGTGAGGCTGCTTGTTTCAGCACCGACTGCTGGACAGCTCCTCCTCTGCCTCATTACAGAGGTACGCAAAAGTGAAACTTTGTGCTCGTTCCCAGTTCTACAGCTACAATTCACTGGAGCTAAAATCGATCAGGGGTTTTTAAATCTTTCTTCTCCTGGAAAATTTGGACGAGCGAGCGTGATGTTTCTCAGCACCACTTATACAGACTTCATAGCCCAGCTGAGAGCTTCCCACAACTTACAGTCTTCTACACTGGAGCGTCTGCCTGCTCAACGCTAGTTTTTGAGTAAAAGGGGGACTCGACTCACTACCTATGTGATATGATGATGGCTTTAATGAAAAAAAAAACTATTAAAGAGCTGTCATCCAAGCAGAGTTGGTTGAGTGACTGAAGAGCTGACCAGGATGCAGGGGCAGCACTTACCGGTCTCCAGAGCTTTTGTTTCCTTCCAGTGACCGACGTCGCTATGACAATGAAGTGGGATGCAGCCAGCATCACCCCGAACAGCACAGCCAGCAGCGTCCGCACCGGCAGCAGCACGTAAGCCACGAGGGTGACCAGCATGAGCTGCCACACGCCTTGCTCAGGGGTCCCGTCGCTCACCGGCTCCGAAGTGGCGAGTGCCAGTGGGAACGGGCAACAGAGCAACGCAAAGGTGAAGCTGAACAGCAGGGCCAGCTTCGCTATTTGCTGCAGCTGCGTCACCTGCAGGTATTTAACGTTGGTGACGATAAACAGCGACAAGAACACCACGCAGTGTACCGGGTAGGAGCCCTTTGACAAGGTGAGACGCGGGTTGGAGAGCAGCTCCATCAGGGACAGAGACGACGCGGCCACGATGAGCACCGCCAGCGCTTTGAGCGTGGCGGTCTGCTCCAGTTTCAGGTTGTAGTTCTGGAAGAGAGCTTCCAGCTCCTGGCTGTTGAACTCGTCCTCGCAGGCGATGGCGCCCAGGCGTGCACCGGCCGGACAGTGACCCTTCCTCCGTCGGGTCTTGACTCTTTCGAATGGCATCTCCTCCATGTTCCGGCCATTCATGAAGCGGGGGTGGCGCACGACCCCTCAACTTTTCGGTTCCTCTCCTCCGTTCTGGGATCGACCGGGCACCCTCTCCCAGTTCATGCGTCCTGGATGTCGGGATTGATGTCAGAGGGGAGAGGGTGGCAGTGGCAACAACAGAGCCCCGCGCGCGCTCTATCCACAGGTTGACGATTGTCGGTGTGTCGTCAGAAAAGTAGCCCGACCAATGTGCAGCACGCCTCTCTCTCTCTTTCTCTCTCTTTCTCTCTCTGTCTCTCCCTCTCTCTCCGAACACCTGCGGTGCTTCAGACAGGGTTACCCGTGATCATGCGCTCTTACAGGAGGGACCACGCTTGCCTATGATGATAGTCAAAACACATCACCACGAGGTTTGGCGAACAGCCATGTCACATAAAAAATCAATTTGACAGTATTTCCTCCGGTCTTACTTTCTCTCGCGTCTGAGATGCACAACTATAACACAAACCTCAAAAATAAGCCTATATTACTGTTTGTCCTTCTCCTGCTTTAATTCACTTGAGTGAAATGTCAGTAGTTGGGTAAAGACAGCAGCAAAACAGCGCTGGAGATTTCCCCTCACAGTGTCTGCAGTCAGAGCTGATGTAGTTCCCAGCTAAAAATAGACCAGCTGCATCGGTAGATGGTCCAATATAGCAACAATTTGGTCTTTCCCGCGTCTCTATCCCTCATATATTTTATTGCAGAGCAAGTGTTCATTTCAAATAGAGAATTAACAGAAAACACGTTACAGAGGGGATGTAATAGTTCTGCAGGGGGACTAAAAATAGGCTCTCCTCCCGAATTAACTGTGAAAATGTAAGAGTGAGGACGTGCATCTTAAAATGTGGTGCACCGTTGTATATGGTTGAGGGCATGTTTTGTACATATTTGCATATTTTGTGCATGCATTTGTGTTGCTTGTGTTAAATCCGTGCTCTGGGTATTTTAATGAGTTTAATTTGAGTTTTACTTAAACTTAAACACCCAAGAGGATGCATTTGGTAGCTTCAGAACAAATATTAATAAAATAAAATCCAGTACTTTTTTTCAATGCCATAGATTAATTTATTGGAGTTTTATATACATTTTCACCTCACGTTTAAATTCGTTGTAGAACAAATGACAGAAGAAAGGCCTCCTTCAGTAACAATATAACTAATATTAGCATAGAATGAAATATAAACTTGCAATATGGAGGATAAATGTTAGCAAAAATATAGCAGGAGTACAACATGTAGAAAATATCATTATAAAGGAGCCGAATAAGAATAGGTTATATGAAAAGATGCAAAAAAACTGTTACAGCAGAGGTCCTCAGGATATCAAAAGGAGTTCAGCCAGATTAACCTTTTTGGGGGGCCTGGGGTGAAAATACATTTTATTAACCCTATCTCTGTGGATTGTGTACAATATTCTTATGCTGGATTATTAAACATCCCCAGGTTTGCAATGTGGTAATCTTGTTAGACGTACGAGGTTGCACTAGTATCAATTGAAACAGTTCACAACAGCTTCTATTGTGTTTTAGTTGTGTATATTCCAAAACAAAATTACATTTAATGAAATTACTAGAAAAATACAGTAAACCTGGGAGGTTTGCTGGCCCCCTCAGGGTCTAGGACCTCAGGGCAGTTGCCCACTTTGACTGACTCTCAATCCAGAAATTACAAAGCAAATTGCAAAGATCTGTCAGTTGGATTTAAATGTGAAAAATAGTCCAGGATGATAATAAAATCCTGTATCAGCAACTCTTTTACATAATTCCCCCTCAACAGTGTGCTTTGTCCTCACTGCTTGACAGTACATCTGAGCACTTAACTGCCAGGTCAGACAAGAAACCAAAATAACAGGCTTTTAATATCTCAAAAAGTTCACATTCAGAAGACAATTCAGTGGCCCTTTTTGCTGCACAAGTGCCTCAGATCACTAAGATATCTGAGGAAGTCAGTGAACCTGCTCATCAATGAAGAAGTCAATGTGAAGCACTTTGGGCCCTCCTAACAAAAAGTCTCTGTATGTGCACAGTCAATTACTATGTGGTCAATATCTACTACTGTCCAGTGTATTTTAAATCAATAGGCTGCAGAGTCGAGATCACAAGAAGAAAGACAAGCTGACCCCCATCTGTGGGGAGACTAATAAGATTTTGTCTAGTGGTCCTTTTCACAGAGTGAAAAGAGCTCACACATTCTCGCCATAAAGTCCCTGCACTGTCTTGGAGTTAGTCTGAAGATTTTAAGCTCCAAACCTTACTATAAAACCGTTAATAGACTTATTTGCCTGTGAATGTGGTCGACATGCTGCAAAGATATGTCCCTGAGAAAGTCTCCTTTCTGCTCCACCTCTGAATATGGTTCACATTTAAACAACTTTCATTAGCACTATTTGGAAAGTTTTTAAAATTCCACTGAGCATTTACAATAAACTGTTATGAGTAAGAGAGAGACATTAACTAATAATTACACATTATGTTAAGCCCACTATTTAGCATTTAGAAGCAGTTGAAAAAAATGCACAAGTTAATAGCTATAACACATTATTACGTAATTGTAAGCAGACATAAGAATATCTTAATTTATTTTGTCGACAAGGAGAAGAAACTGGCTTTTACATTAATGCTTAAAGAAGCCCTGTTTGAGAAATCATGAAATCATTTCCTGTCTGGCCTCTGCTCTGTGAGCTTCTGTAACTTAATGTAATCTCTCATTCAGTATTTATTTTTTCCATTAGTGTAATCCTTGGCTTTACTATATTCTAAGACAAAAAAATCCACTACAGCACTATTAGACATTTAAATCATCATAATCTGAAAATAGTTACTTTATCAGCATAGAGAAAAACAACTATAAAATAAAACTGTTTGATCAAACAGTCCCAACTTACAAGCTTTTCCCACAGCTTTCAACCATATTACATGGCCGTCATCACTCAATCAAATCAACTGTTTTGTCTGTTATCTTGACTATTTCCAAGAACTTCAAGAATGAACTTGAATACATGATCAGTGCTTGTGTGTGCTGTAGTATTGTGAATGTGCTTTGTAAATAATTTTTTATAGTGGACTCTTGGGAGACTCGACCTTTGGGCCAAAAGACATCAAAATGAACAAAAAGACTTTCGGTGAAGCTGCTCACTGCAAGTTTGGACTAAAATTCTTCTTCTACAGGACAGAGTCATCAGTTGAGATTTTTAAGGAGCTCTTAAAACACACATTTACAATTTTTTAAATTATCTCTCTATTATCTCTTAACATAAAACACTGAGCTGCATCCCTGTGTGTATACAGTAAGGTGCTATATAAATAAACCTGTCCACGGTGCAGCACTTAATCTGCTTTAAGTTGTTCGTAAACAAAAAAATGCAGTATTATTTTCCATCTCATATTCCCACCGGCTCATTCAAAGTGTCTCATCTTTTCTGTTCACCATCTTCTTAGTGACAAGCGATACAGCAGCCAGGCAGCACACACACACACTCATAATCACACACTGGCTCCATTTCTCTCTCTCCTGAAGTAAGTGACAGCTGCAGATTTTTGGACCATCCCTCCCTCCAGGATGCCTGACAGTCCCCGTTGCCATGACAACAGAGGCAGTACGGCTAGCAGTTGAGACTGATGCTGCTGAGGTGTTTCCCAATCTGACACCCAGACTCCCTCTCAATCTTTTGTCTCTTGTGTGCCTCTCTCTCTCTCTTTCACTCTCTGACTTCCTTTCAGGTGGTTTGAGATGATGAGTGCAGCTGATGTGTTTGTATTAGACCGCGCTGCAGTGACACAGCGCCCTGCCCTGCCGGCTCATTGTGCTCACTGACATTTCTCCAAATTGAGGCGCTGACATGAAGGACAGGGAGGTGCCGCTGAAAGCTTCAGAGGTGACCGAACCAAACAAACCTTCCCAACAACCATGCAAAATCACAGACGGTTGGCGGAGGAGGGTGTAGACATGCAAAGGTAGGCCTGTGTGGTACGAGGTAGTGTAGAGCAAGTAAATTAATAAATTTATAATAAACTTTCAAAATGTCAGACCAAGTCTAACGCTGCACCAAACCAGGTGACCCCAAGCTTTGATTTCTCAGGCGGCTGCTCCCATAGTCACAGCGAGGTGATTTCCTGTTCTCGGACCCTGTGTGTGTGTGTGTGCTTGTGATTGGAGCCAGTTGGCAGGGAGACACAGAGACAGCTAAATGGGAACTTAGCAGTCTGGGATCTTGAGTACATTCATGAATAAGAGCTCTCTCTGCTGCTGCTGCAGTGTTGTTTGCATTCATGAATAAACCTGCTTGCTGCCATTCATACAAACACAATTATCTCCATGCTTCTCCTGTGGAAGACAGGAATAGATGAACACAAAAACCAGCTCTCGTGCATAAATGCTGATATTTATACAGCAGCCAAAAGCCCTCATGAGCCGTATTGTCCGCATAATCACTCTGCACCAGTAAATGGATTTATTCTTACATCTTTACATGATGAGGTTAAAAGAACAGGAAAAAAAGATTAGTTAAACCTTTAAATCTGTATTTGACACCTCTATACTGATGCTTTAAAGTCTTTTTAAAGCGCTCAACAGCCAGCAGATTGTACGTATGCATCCATATGCACAAGAGGGGGAAATGAAAAAGATGAGAGAGACACAAAAAGAGAGTGTTGAGCAGTGGGCTGTGTGCTGCAGTGTGTGTTAAAGTGTGTAAATGTGTGTGTGGCCTCTTGGGTTGCAGTGTGTGTGTGTGTGTGTGTGTGTGTGTGTGTGTGTGTGTGTGTGTGGGAGTACTATTGAGAGATATTTTTAATTCTGTGTGTCAGCTCCTCTCATCTCCCACAGCAAGAGATGTTGGAGGAAAGCTGAAAAACATTTCCAATGCAACTATCACTTAAATACACACACACACACACATGCTCACACACAGAGATACACACACACACACTTGTACAAACGCATACAGTTTCAGAACTCTTTCATACGGCACCAGTTGCGTCTTTGAAAGTTAAAAAAAGCCTGCCAGATTGTCTGTGTTTTTTTATGAATTTGCTTGTGAGGGAATTTTACATGAACACGATTCAAATATCCTGAACGGAAACAATTCCAGGTGGATCCAAATGAAGGATAAAATCTGCCTCTCAAGCCACAAAAAAAACACTTCAATCAGATACTTAGGTTATAAAAGATTAAACAGACTAACTGTTCCTCGCTGCTTATTAGAAGAAATCAACAACTTCTGTTGTTAAGTTTGAAAGAAAAAGGAGGCATTTGATTTTCCCGACACCTCCGAGCCGAAGTGACCAAATAAGACTTGACCATATGGAAGATAATGACAATTATAATTCCCTGTGGAGCAGCAGTTGTCGACCTAATGATTTTCTTCCATGCCACTGCTTTTAGGAGTGTATAAAGTCACTGTGGACTGCAAAGTAGGATTAAGTTTGTCCTGGTGGAATACAGTGCAGGATTTCTCAAAGTAAAAGGTAAATGGATTTTGCTCACACTCGTATATTCTTCGTGAAACTTGTGAAACTACTGAGTTTATGTGGCCACGCTTACCATGAAAGATACTATCCAGACATGACAGATCGGCACTCTACAGACTTCTAAACCCCAGACGTATGATTATACATAAAAAATATGCTCTCAAGCCTCTCGTGATGCACCTGCAACAGCATCATGACTGTAAAACACTGATAAAGGATCCCAAAGGTGAGTAAAAGGAAGATTAAATAGTTCCTCAAATGATTCTATGGAAATGCAGAATGCTGAATGGTATCTACTGTTGACCTAAAAGCTAAATAAGTACTATTATTACACAATAAACTACACTGCAGTCCACAAGTATGAACAATGACTTTGAGGTTAAACTGACAGCTTTATCAAAAGTGTTTAATTCACCTTCATTTGAAGAACATCAATATTTGCAGCTTAGTGAGACATTAAAACACTAACTTACTGTATGTTTTCATGACCTGAAGTGACCTCAGATGAAGCAAAAGCAGAAGAAGTGTGTCAGTGCTCTTAAAGTGTTGTCAGACAGAAAGCGGTTACTGCTGTGTCTGCTATTTAATGACTTAAATGATCTACCATGAATTACAGTTTATATCTAACCACCTACTCTTGTTTTGTTTGTGTATTTAAAGAATGTCATTTTGCATTTTCAAATGTAAAGTTTGTCTTTAAAGAACAAAATGTGGTTTTGAGCAAAAAATTTACTATTTGGCTAATCGTGTGAGCCACGTGTGTTGCTGTGTTAAGAGTTTCGATAAAGTATCTTAAGTTTAGGTAAACGCTTGTTAGCAATTGAAATAAACTGTAAGAGCTTTAACAGAGAACTAGTATACTGTGATACATTGTGATCAACATGACATAAAGTAAGCAAATGATAGGAAACAGCAGACAATTGTGTTTTATCATTCTCATAAATGTATAGCATGTGCAAATTGCAATTTCTCAAAAGAATGAGAAATTTCTTTTACCTATAATGTGCACAAGTTACTTGATGTGAAGGCTGAACAAGTAGAATTTCAATTCTGATCTGAGAAATGTACCAACGTGACTGAGAACAACTGTATTCTATAATGAAATACTGATTTATATGAAAAAAATCAGTCACATTTAGAACATAAAAGTTCATCAAATTTATGTAATGGTTCTTGTTGTTAGTGTTTTGTAGGTCAGCGTGTTGTGAATAAGATTGTGTGCTTTCTGAGTATTTCTCAGTTTTAACCATTGCATTTTAATAATTGGAAAAAAACTGTAAAGGACAGGGACTACTTTGTGCCTATAGGAGTTGACAAAAATGCCCTGTGGAGTTCCCCAGGGCTCCATTTTGAGCACCTACTCTTTTAAACATCCACATGCTAGCTCAGATTATGGAAAACAATAAAATATGTTAAAATAAGTATCCAGACAACGCACACATTTATATATCACTAGGGAATAATAATAATAATAATTCCTTTTATCAAAAAGTGTTGAATAAGTAATAAATGAATCACTTCATAAGCACAAGAACAAATCAACAACTGGATATTCCAGAATTTTCTCCAATTACACAAAGATGAAACTAAAGTGATTGGTCTTGGAGCCACGTAAGGGCCCGTGTCCACCAAAGCGTTTTTTGCCGGCTGAAAACGCCACCTGCTGTTCTGAAAACGCCTAGCTGACGGCGCTATGGTGCGTTTTGGAGGCGCAGTGGGGGTTTTTCGAGAAGCTGTGGTTGCTATGATACATAATTTCAGTGGAGGCGATGTGCTACAAGTAGAGTAGCCTACATAATTTACTGAATGTAAAAATATCACAACAATGTACGTAGGCCTACTTGCTCTGGCCATTCGCTCTGCATGAAAAGAAGGCTAAAACATGAGAGTACAGACTTTTCCGTACGTGTGTTCATGAGATTTTGCGGCCGAGGAAACACCTCGGCGAGTAGGCACAT
>JAPMOB010212022.1:0-22452 GCA_029875015.1 Lepomis gibbosus | reverse complement strand
AATTGTTTCTGTCATCAAGGTTTACTCTGTGCTCACAACAAGCTGTTCACACAAGATTTTATGTTTTCAGGCATCTAAGGAACAGAATGTTACCAAAGATTACAAACGTGCCAAGAGAAAGCAAGATGTGAAGAGTCAGGAAAGGTTAGATACAGTATACTTGACACTTGACAACTAATTAATGTAGATATATATTTAATGTGTTTTTTTAATGATCACTGATGGTGGTATTTCTTCTTTTTTTCTACATGTAGCTGTGCAGCAAAACAGAAAAATTGTGCTTTTCCTACCGTTAAAGACATCTCCCAAAGCACCCGTCAAATCAAAAAGCCTGTCTATAAACTGGCAAAAACACAAGACAGACCAACAGACCAGAAACCTGTTAATGATGAAAAAGAATGTACAAAACCAAAACATTCCTCTACATCATACCATGGGGAAAATTCCTCTAGTAAAGCAGAAAATTATTTTTCAGGGAAAGATAACACTGCCAGTGGGAGTAAGATTGGGGAAAGGGGACCTTCAAAACCCTTGAACGCCAGCAATGCAGGTACAGTTCCTCAGAGAACAGAGGAGACGTCTAAATGCAGCTTAGATGAAACAACTTCCCAAAGGAGCCCATCCAAATTAAAAAAGGAGCTAATGAGTCCCAGTTTGGTTTCTGCTGAGCAGAAAGAACAAGCACAGATTGTACAGAAAAGGAAGTACAGGGCTGATGAGCCACCAAAGAATGGAAACAGTAGCAACACTATCAAGACCAGGGAACTGTGCAGGACCTCCTCCGTATCCAAGGATTCTTCACAGCAGAAAAGAAAGGAGCTGGTCAAGGAGATATGCAAACGGCATCAAGAAAATATGCTTGAGGCTGAAAGGCCATATAAAGAAGCAAAAACTCCCTCTGTCTCTATCATAAAGCAGTCTTCCACTTCAGTCAAGCATACTACTTCCATTAGTAGCTCAAATGTGGTGAAGAATATCACTTCGGTGCCTGTGAATGTCATATCAGTGTCACATAAGACAGCTAAGTCATCGTCTGCTCAGCAAACAACATGCTCTCTCCCATCACGTCTGCCTCCTAAGTTTAAGATACCAAAAAAGGTTCCGCCAAGGCCAGTAGATAGCACCTGTAAGAACAGTGATGTTATTTCTACAAACAGAAATCCCAAATGTGGAACTGAGATTTCAAGCTCTGAGGCCAACTCCATGCAGGGAACTGTCCAACAAGCTCACAGCTGTTCGGATAATACTACTAGTTTTTCCTCTCAAGGACAAGAAAAGAGGTCATCTTTGTCAGGCCAGCTCCCAGCTACATCCGATACAGTCAGTGAACCATGGTATGACCAGGTAATAAAAAGCATCAACTATTTAATGTGAACAAGTCAGTGTTTGTCTTTCATTTATTGCATTTCTTTACACATTTAACGTTACAGAAATAACTTCTAATGAAAGTATTTTGTAAGTTAGTATATTGAAAATTCATCAATATGTTGTTGTTGCAATGGTTCAAAATGGTAGAGATGTTGATTGTATTGTGTTTTCTTTTAAACATGTTTTTCTGTAGTTGCAAGTGGTTGAAAAGCTTCATCTTGCCCGCTCTCAGAAGAGACTAGAGGTGAATGTAATGCAAAGCTATGGGACACTCACCTGTATGGACATAGACCCTCCAGAGCAGGGAGCTGCAGACACTCACTGTAAGTTTTACTGTTTGAATTAGGTCTCCAAATATAGATTAGGGTATTTTCCCAGGATGGGATGGGAATGATGTAATCAAGATTAAAGAGTAACTCCACAGAAGATGTGGAAAAGATACAAAGGAACATAGAAAAAACAGTCGTGACAACATTTTAGTTAATAAAAAAACATTCTGGACCGTAACAATCACACTACACTAACATTACACATTCACTGAAATTGTGGTGTGTACAATTTAATTTCATTCAGTTGCTAAATTTTGATATACAACACCAAACAATTCACTTAACATGAACCTGTCTTTTTACAGGTGAACAATCCCGTCAACAAGACCTAATCCTTGTTTTGGACACCAACATTCTGCTCAGTCACCTGGATTATGTGAAAAAGATCATATCTCACGGCCTTGGAGGTGTTGTTTATTATGTCAATACTTGGTCTTTCTTGCAGAATGATTTATGACTATGTCATATGTTACGTTAGTTTTCACTCCCAAGTTTCTCCAGTTGTAAGCTAAATACTAAAAGTTTTTCCTGCACAGTGGCTGAACTATTATTACACATCACCAAGAGATGTCCTTACCCTTAAAACCCAAAATATGTTTGCAGTAGAAAGAAGTAATAGATTTTAGGGGTTAAAATGCACTTCATTTTTGCCTGTCCTCTGCTCTCTTTGTTTAGTTTTAGATTTGCTCTTATTGCCCTTTTCCTACCATTTGAATTAATGGAGGAATATTTTAGGGTTGTGAAGTGAACAGGAAGAGCTACTAAAACTTCAGTCTAAAGAACATGTCATGCTTTTTCTCCACGTCATGTTCTCTTAGCCCTGGGCTTCCCTGTGGTCCTGATCCCCTGGGTGGTGCTTCAGGAGCTGGATTCCCTAAAAAAGGGGAGAGGCCTGTCGGGTTCTGTGGCCCACCTGGCCACTCCTGCGATCTCGTATGTTTACAACTCTTTGAAGAACCGGGAACCTCACCTCTGGGGGCAGTCAATGCAGCAGGCCGCTGAGAGCAGCAGTGAGTGCTTATGTAAAATATGAGAATTTTCAGTGCATTGAAAGTGGAATTATTTTATTAGAACCAAGGATGGAACCCAAATGTTAAGGGTGTTTATTGCTCCATAACCTCTTCTACTAGGGACTGTTGGCTGTTATCTTAGACAATAAACAGGATGACTGAGCAGGCTTATATAAATGTCACCCTTGGTTACAAAAGAGCACACATAAACATTACAGAAATTGCAGCCAAAACAATAAGCGTTAAAGGGCAAAGTAGAATAATCTATCCTTCATATCAACGGACTCCAGTCCTTGTGCGATTTCTGGCTGTAAATTAACAAGAGTTTTGTTCTGGTCATCCTCCAACACTAACATAAACACTAGATGGCACTAACACTAAACTGGTCCGCCAGAATTCATCATCGTAGCATACATTGTGTGCATCTGAAGGGCAGGTTTCACAGTAGTATTGAGTGGATCTCTTCAAAAAGGAGATTTAGGAGAATACTTTAGTTTACCTGGAAGTACTTAGGCACATATAAGCATCTTATGTGTCTCTTGAAATAGACCTGAATAGATCTCCATCTTATATTCTTCATCTCTGAATCTTTCTAGTCTTGAGGAGAAAAAGACATGCTCTGTGTCGTACAGTGTGTTAGCACGGTTACCAGAAGCTATCAGTGTCATGAATAAAACATATCCCTTTAGCCTTATATGGACTGTCACGTTTCTCCCTGTCACTCTTTTCGTCCTCTCCCTTCCTCTTTCTCTTTGTACCTCCTTGTCCCCAGATGGTCTGAATGCTGAGAATAATGATGACAGAGTACTGCAGTGCTGCCTGCAATACCAAAGTCTGTACCCAGAGTGTGCTCTCATCCTATGCACGTGAGTTCCCCCTCCCCCCTAGGGCATACTGCTGCTGCTGCAGAGTGTGTGTCCTCTGCAAATAATGCACATGCATGTGACTATGAGTGGGTCCAGCCAGAGAGTTCCAGTTGGGATGAGAGAAAGAGAGGGCCAGACAGAGTAATTGGGCAAGAATAGATGTGCTGAGCATGGAATTCTGAGGGATTTTTTGGTTGACATAGTGGGGTGGAGTGGCCACAATGGAGTGGCCATTGTTGTTTCTCTTTATTTTTCCTTTTGACCTATTTCTCCCACTTTTCCAGATGCTGTTATTGATCATTTTGCTAAATCAAAGGAGACATTAATAAGCAGACAACAGATTACTGTTGCACAGCAACACAGTAAGATAATTCAGGATTCTGTGTTAGCCACCGCACCCCCAGGCTGCTTAAATTAGATCTGATAAATCTATGTGATGTGATATTTGATTTTCTTAGATGGCATATAGACTATATATATCCTGATTAAAAAATGTTCTCTCCTCTTTCCTCTCCAGTAATGATAAGAACCTATGCAGTAAGGCCCTCCTGAGTGGGTTGAAGGCCATCAGCAAGAATGACTTGGAGGCAAAGGTTGAGAGTTCCTCACATGGCTTTCGTTCTCTGCAAAACATTAAGACTTCCACGCTGCCTAATGTCACCCCTCGGGTCTCATCACCAATGCTTAGCAGAAGCTGTACACCAGTCCAGCCACACAGTCAAGAGACATCAGGCCTTTCTGTACAACTCACAGTGAAAGGTGAGCCAGGGATTAATGTGTTTCTTTTGCTTCATGCAAAACAGGAATTTGGAACTTGGCATATTCCATCACAGTCTATTAGTTAACATCAAATACAGTCCATGCTCTTGCCATTGTCAGCCCATCCCTTCCACATTTCCTGTGTTCTTTGCTTCACTTAAATTTTTCACAAGTGTTAACATTTTAACAGTTTTAACAAGCTATACACATACAAAATATACTCTTGTGTAAAGGATAGCTTCTGCCCTACTCTTAATTCAATATGTATGTATGCAACTGATTACAGATAACAAGAGGCTGAGCAAAAGAGATGATGAAGAGAAGAAAAAATGGGAACTCAGCAGATGTCTTTCTGATTTGGAAGACTGCCTGCGAGAGGTGCTGTCTGACGTGCTAGAGGTGGAGATGAAGGCTGCCTATGACGAACTCTGGCTAGAGGTAAAATTGTGTTTTGGAATATCACTTTAATTCTTAGACTATACTTGAATTACTGTTTCTAAATGCATTGAAAACATAAAGAATTAATGTCTCATTTCTCAATTCATAAAGTGATTAAAAGCGTGTTTTGGCTTTAATCTTTGCATGAGGTTATGGCATGTTGTTGGTCATCTTAGGTCAGATTTATATGTTGTAAATGGATGAAATCTCTTCTTGTGTGCTATACAGGAGACTAGGTAACACATAGATGGGCCAGATTGACTTTGAACCATGCAACATTATTTATTTTGCATGGTGGTTGTTTACTATGTTGTTTTCTGTTAACAGATAGTTTATCTGAAACCACCCTGGAATCTACAAGATGTCCTGCAGTGTTTGAAAAAGCACTGGATTGCTGTCTTTGGACACATTGTCCCACGGACGAAGCTGCAAACGGTTTTAAATCTCATCAGCTTCTTTGACTCAGGTATGTATGTGGAAGAGGGGGCAATGCTTTTATGTATTTCAGTGGTGTTCTAATGAGCCCATATAAAGTGTTTTTTCCTATGAAAAACAAACAATTTTTGTTTAATTATATTTTACCCTATTAAAAATCAAGGGTTTTTAACATTTTTAGTTAACTTAATTATTGACTATATATCTAAATGTGTAATAACAGCTAGGGACAAAGTTATACACACAGAAAATGCATAACACAGATAATAGAGGATCACCTGGTCAGGCAGATGTCTCCAAATGTAGTTTACTGGAAATGGTCTTGTCTGTCTTGGCCATTCCAAACACCTAAGCACTCAGTGTACAGTTGTACAATAACTTGAGAAATGTAACCAAAATAACATGAACACTAATATAAATATATATAAATGAGCGACCTATTCCACATTGTTCAGACTACCAAGTCAGTTAAGTTTAGAAATCAACTCCTCTTCATTGCTGCATTTCCATAAGCTGTGACTTCTAATGTGGCTGTCATTGTGTGCAGTACATCAACTCAAAGTTCTCAATGTTTTAACCTCCTACATTGTTTTATTTTCAATATTCTCTGCTGGATTCTGGGATTTGGGGAGGTTTGATAATGGCATATGCTGTTGATGAAAACATTTCATTTACTAGGAGCTGATTTTAATCTTTCTTTGAATGTGAACAAAAAAACAAAACAATAATGAACTTGAGATATGCCATGAGATATGAGAGTATAGAAATTCTGTGGAAACAGCCAAGCTGAGCTCCCTGAGGTGATTAATGCAAAGATATTATTTTTTTCCCCACTGTAACAGTTATAACTATAAGCTTAGCATGTTTGTCCTTTTATTCTTGTGCGGACAGCGGTGTTGAGATATTAAGTCATCCACCAGATAAAACTCTTATTCAGTTGGGGTATGTCTGTTCTGCACTGCGCTAGAACCCTACAGAACTACATAAAGAATCAGGTCATCTGCTAAAATGGGGCACTCAAATGTGTGTCAAAAAGATGCTGAGTCTCCTACGGCAGCACTTCTTGCTTTGGATCTCGTCACTGGCTCTAATTAGATTATGCTTACAATGCTGTGTGTGTGTCTCTCCCTCTCATTCAATCTCTGTCCACCTGTGCGGGGGTGGCTGCTATAGCAGTGGCACAATGCTTTTTAATCCTTCCAAGCATGTTAATAGCTAAAACAATAGAGTTTTGCCCTTGATCTGTGTATCCTTGGTAGACTAACATGAGTTTGGATTTTTTGGTACCACGCAGCCTGGCTCTGTGCCTAAACTGTAGGAGGAGGAGGAGGAGGAAAGGAAGGAGTGATAGGCTGTTTGTGAGGCTAAGAACAAATCTAGGAGTGGAAAAGTACTGCATGCAGTGCGATGTTCTGCTCTGCCTTAAGGAGGCTGTGAATCTGTGTGTATCTATACTTATGAGTATAACAAAAATAACAGTGTATCAGGCAACATGTTGAGGTGCAGTACACCTGCATTCATGTTTTACTTTAACGTGTGTTTTGTATAAAGGTTTTTGCCAGTCTCAAAACAGAGTTAAATGTAAGACACACACAAGCTCACAGTCAGTCTGAGCTGACATGTTTTTGGCCACAGTGTCTCACCGCCTTACTGTTTGGTTTTCCATCTTTGTATTCATAACAGTCCTTCTCACAATCCTATATACACAAAACATCCTCTCATGAAAAAGGTGTTTGATGTTCATGTAGCACCTCTTCCCTGTTGCCTGACCAATATGGGATTTTTAAGACTGAAAACAATTATGAGATTTCCATCCGTTCATCGTCAACCGCTTATCCTGCGTACAGGTTCACAGAGGCCTGGAGCCGATCCCAGCTGACATCGGGCGAAAGGCAGGGTACACCCTGGACGAGGTCGCCAGTCCATCGCAGGGCCAATTTTGATATTGGACATTTTAAAATCTGACATTCCGATATATCAGCGTATATACTCTTTTTTTTTTTCTTCTTTTCAGAAACACACAACAACTACAAAGATTATCCCTAACATTTGTTATGTAAGTTATGAGACCTCGCTAAGATAACATAAAACAATCCAGTTTTAAAATAAACTTTTTTTATTGTTATAAATACTGCTTTGAACAAAAGTACAGCTCATTATGTTCACTGCTTGCTGTGTTTTGTGGTGGATTTGTGGTGTTCCAAACACTTGTGCAGCCAACAGGAGAATTGCAGATTTCCCTCTGGTAGACAAACAATAAAACGTGAAAACATGATGAAGGATCTGTCTTCCATCTCTCTGTTTCTTTTTTAATTGTCGTTAATCGGCTGTTATAAACACGATACTGATTTATCAGCAATTAGCTTATATCGACCGATAATATTGGCATGCAGATATATCGCTTGGGCTCTACCTTTATGTGCATCTTTTTGCATCTACCTGCACACATCTCATTGCTCATCTGTATCTCTCATGTGTTTACTCAGGTAAAACAGTGGACTGTAGCACAACCTTAGCAGCCCTCCAAGATGCTAAGGAGCTTGTGGAAGCATTTGGGAGAAGTTCAAGCCAAGTTCCCAGTGCCATCTCCATAATGGACAGTATTTTCAATAAACTACAACCACGGGTCAGCTAGGAGCAGTTCTAGGATTGCACTCTTTGGAAGCACAGAATTACACAAAGATATTTTCATACCCTGTTTCTGTTGTGTATATGCTCAGATTACACTTAGAGGAAGTCTATTCTATTTTATATTTGAAAGAGCTGATAATAACTACCACAACCATTTAGAGTAATATTTTTGAATTTGTATAATTGCTAAAACTGTGTGTATGGGTGTGTAGGGGGAATCTCCTGCCGGTGATGTTGTCATGAATGATGACGATGAAGACAAACAACACATTTCTGCTCAGGTCTCTCATCAGGACGTGTGGGCTCTTTTTGAGAACATCTGGTCTTATGTGTATCAAATAAGGTGGGTGTAACAGGCATTTGATTGATGCAGTGCTGGGATGTTTATACTGCAGAAAACACTTTAGGTTGATGTGTTTTTACAGATTCTTCACAGAATGTCTTGATTTGAAAGCACTTTGTTATCACCTGGACTTATATTATTATTTACTTATATTATTATTATATACTTATATATTACTTATATATATTGCCTTACATTAAAAAGTTGTTGTTCTGATTCAAGAAGACACCATTGTGTGCAGTCCCTTTCAACGAGAACAGTTTAGAAGATGCTTCTGCTAACAGAAAGTGGAGAGGAAAATGGTGAAAATATTTGCAGGAACAATTAAAGCACTTCAGATGTTGTTTATTTTGGTATTGATTTTGTTTTTATTTTTTTATTCCACTAAGCCTTTAGGTCATTTTTTCTGTCATGTTTCAGCTTGGAAGTGTTCAAAGCTCTGGGCTTTGACCCTCACGCTATGCAGAGCGTTCAGCCAGTGGGAGGTCCTCCACCACCACAGGATGCCTTAGTCTGTTTGCACAAACTGTCCTCCATGATCTCACAGCTGCTCCAAGCCTTCAGCAGGTATCTCAGCCCACTCATACCACTCCCGTCAGTCTAAACAACACCAAACATTCTGCTTATCTGCCTGTTCACCATTACACCCTTGATATTCAGTCTACTCATTTTGGTCATTTGAGTTAATGTTTTTAGCATATTTGCAGCGATGCCTCATGTACTAAACTTTCTGAAAACTGTATCCAAATGCAATACAAATGTGTTACAGACTTAATCCTTGGTGGGCTGTGCGTAATATGTTTATTTTAATAGGCTTAAAGAGCCTGGGCCTTTAAGCATGAGAATGAATTGAAGTCTAGAAAGAAGTTTCTAAGCAGGCATTCATGTGGCACCTTTGAATGCTTCTCCTCCATCATCCTCCATCCGGCAACACCCTCATCATCCCTACTTGTCTATTTTCTCTAAACCCTCTGACTTAACCTTTTTTCGTGCCTTCATAGATGTGCCTTACCTTTGCCTCAGCAGCCTGTCCCTCTAAGAAGCCCCTTTAAACTGTCCTTCACCTGTCCTTAACCTGCCCACTCCTTCCTGTGTCCTGATAACGTGTGCGCTGTATGCTCTCATAACTCTCAGGCCCTATGTGGCAGGCTGTGATGATGAGGCTGTAATCTGCTTGACCTTCTAGCTTATCACCTTTCCCATGACACAACAGACAGCTCTACACTGTAGCACTGTTAAGTTTCTCACCATGCCTTTGAGAAGAAAAACGCTAACAGTTATTCCTGAGACGTGTCCATCTCCAGTGTATACTGGGGCCTGCAGCAGCACCTAAAAATATTTGTGCTTGCTTACATTTCACACAGATTTGAACACATCATCCAGCCGTCACAATGACAACAAAGGGACAAGAAAATGAATGCTATTGCAAGATGACTTGTCAGTGGAGCTCTAAATGGGCTTTGTGCTCTTCTTCTATATTCTTTGATTCTTTTTCCATTAAGTTGGTGATGGTTTGCATTGCTGTCATGGCATGAGCAAGAAAACATCCAACAGTTCAGAACTCTTTCAGCTCCATTAATATAATATGAATACTTTGGAAAGATTGCTAGACTTTATTAATTTGGTTTCTAAAGTGTTCATAATATTTCTGTTCAAAGTTTATTTTTCACTCTGTTGCTTGTCTCTCTTTTTCCATTACCAGTACCAGCTCGACTCGACTCGACTCGACTTGACCACGTTTGGCCGTGCTCTGTTTTCCATTCCAGATAGTTCCCACAGATAGTACTAGTCGCCATAGCGACGCCACACACAACTGCCGCGATGTAATTTTTAATGCAACACACACACCGGCGACCCACACACAGCTGTCTATGAAAACTTTATAGCTGTGTTTTCCTCTGCCGTTGTTGCTGCAGCGGTCTCTGTGACAGTGGGACCAGAGGGCTCTGTGAGCGGGCGGCTGGCCGGTCTCGCAATCTCCTCCTGCATATTGGCGCAGGCTTCCCCCGCCGCCACTTGCGTAGCTCCTCAACTCCAAAAACCTTAAAGCACATTTTTGTTCCACCATCACTCCTCATAAAACTGTCAATATTCAAAATCTACACAGTTGATTTCTCACCTCAAAACTTCTCAGAAGTGGATTTAGTGATGAAATAACGTATGAAAATTGTAAAATGTAATTTGCTTTGGATAAAAGCGTGTGCCAAATGAGTAAATGTAAATGTAAAATATAGAACTTTCTGCTGCTGGCCTCTGTCTGGCACACACAATCATGATGCAGTGAACCGTGACCATTTTCTCTGACCAATCAGAAGTCTCCTGTGTTTTCACGTCCCATTTTAGTATCGCCTCAGCTCGCTTGGAACCTCGACAGAGGTGATACGAAAAAAGTACCTGGTAGCAGGTACAGGTACAACTTTTCCACAATTGAAAACCATAAAAAAAAGGCAAGTATAGTTGAGCTGGTGCCGTGCAGTGGAAAAGGGGCTTTTCTTACACACACACAAAAAACATCACACAAACATGAGGTCCTGTCGGAGTCAGTACATTATTCATTCCCTGTAAGGGATTCACTGTGACATTTGGGTGTCTTTGAGGGCACAACAATAAACTCCTAACATCCAAAGGGCGAATTGTTTATTGATCCCTCATCCAGGTGTCACTCTGAACTCCTAGTTTCTAGGTCTACACTGTCAGTATAGAAGACCTTTTCCTTTGATTGTGAAATGCTCCTGAAAATAACAAGTTGTGTGACTATGAAATAAAACAATCCAGTTGACACTTTTAATGAAGTTTCACATAGTTAAGTTAAGTTTCACATAACTTAAGGAAGACAGATTGTTTGAGATGTTAGCTCATCACTCAAGTCTACAGCTCTTATCTGCCACACACTGCAATTAAATGGTTGTGATTCCAGTTTTTTCATGTTGTGGGTTGCACTTGCATTACTTCCTGTGTTATGCTATGCTTTGTTTTGTTATCTCTTGGTCGGTTAAACTCCCCTTTGAATCTATAACATGTTGCTTCATACAGGAAATATCTTCTAGTGCAGAACCTGTATAGCTAAGCTAGTTTTGCCTTATTTATCTATGTGATGATGTCAGAAGGAAAGGAAAACAATGCTTATGTCATGCAGTGTTTTCTCAGTTCAGTGGCTATGAAAGAGACAAAACAAGCCTCTCAGATCAGATCATAAGGCACTAAACACTAAATGTGTTCCAAGTGCACTTTATTATCAAGCTTCTATTGCTCCACTGTTTATTGATTTTGCCATACAGTTGATGACTAGTAGGTGGTACTTAATTACCATGTTTTGTTATATCTGGAAGGATTTATGTTTTGATTTGATGGCCTCTAATTAATGTTTTAGGGTATCAGGCAATGTTTCTCTATCATTTCCTGTTGATGATTTCATGTTACAGACAGTAGACCTGTAGCTGCTAAGTAGGTCCTTGTATGATGTAAATTAGACTGAAGCTTGTAGTGCTGCTGTTGAGCATTGTTGTTCAGTCATATATTATGTGAAAGTTGTAGATGTGCTGTATATGTGGATGGGTTTCTACTTTGGTGTGAAGCATGTTCAATTTCAAATATCAGATAGGTGCTGTTTAATACCTCAGAGCATAAATAATAGTCATTATGCTTACACAATATAAACATACCAGTTATGTTAGATACCTTTGCAATAACTGGATGTTTAAAAAAAATCTTTTTAGTGCCTTAGTACATTTGTCTCTGTCTGCTGTAGTCTTGGTTCACTGTGTATACGACTTGTGTGCATCCTTGCACTCATATGTGCACAGTCATGTGTGTATTGGGCTGCTCCAACACAGTTGCTTAGGAGACAGCCAGCCTTATTTTCACGTGTTTCAGCAGAGCTATTACTCATTCCATACACGCTATGTCTCTCTCTCTCTCTCCCTCTAACTGATATTTCTCATTCTTTGGATGCTAGAAATGGATCATTTAGTTCTCTCCTCAAATGACCATTTTCTGTTCCTTAATATTCACCTTCCCTTAGTGTCATTATGTGCTTTCTTTTTGTCTGTTACTTTTTTCAATACCTTCTGGGTAGCTGTCTCTACTGAAGATATTGATCATGCTGGTGTTGGTATTTGTGTGTGTATTTTGGTTGGGTTCGTGTTGATGGATGGATGAATAACTGGAGAAAGCATGCATGTTCTGTGTATACATTTATATGAATGTGTTCAAACAAAATATTTCATGCAAACTAAAAAATTACATAAAACGCCATATGATTGTCATGAAATAAATGTTTGAATCTGGAGGAAGGGAATTCTTTTTGGACTTGATATTGCATTAAATTTACTCTTTAAATGTTCTTACTATGGAGATCCACTGAATTAAAAAGTCTGACAAAAATGATCCCACTGCCATAATGATTTAAAAAATAGCAATTTTTCAAGCTTCTTCTGGAAGAGAGGTCATCTCTAAAATGTGTGTTTTTGTTCATCCCAGTATCTTGTCCCCTGCCCCTGGTTTAGAGGAAGTCCAGACACTGCTCAGCATCTTGCACACTAACAAGGTTGGTGAAACTTCCAGTTACTGGTATACAACTGTATGGATGCTATTAATTAAACTCATAAAGTCTTTTGTAGTGGTCTTTTATCACATTAAGCTCACCTTGACCTGTTCATTAGTTCAGCTCATATGTATTGTTTTTCAGATAGTTGATATGGATTCCAGATTGACTGCAAAAGACCTTCTTGACTGTTTCTCACAGCAGGACTACAGGTAGACCACATAAACACACACAGACACACAGTAATGATAATTGCATAAAGTGTTGATAAAGAGCATTCATATAAATTTAAATGATTACCTTGGTCTCTGGTAAATCAGATGGATTTTTTGACTCAATGCATTCGCTACAGCTGGAATCTCTCCAGTTTAATTTTTGCATGTGACAGAAATTAAGTACGTCTTAAAATCCTGGACAGTCCATCAATAATATTTAGTCACTTTCCTCTGGTGGTTAATTGCATTAAAACTTAAATAGATCTAGCACCAGCTTAATTTGATTTGATTTGATGTATGGATTTAGCAAAGACTTTCTCTTTTCTTTTTTTTTGAATCGGTCACTTTGAATTTTCACATATTAATATAGTATCACTAGAATAGATAGCCTGCCCTGTATACACACATACAGTACATATAGCTATATACTGTATGTGTGTGTGTGTCTATACAAACATTAACAAAAACTTGATATATTATAAAAATAAATAAAAATATAACAAACCACAGAACAGTAAATAAAAAACAGATAGATCCCCACTGAAATTGCAACATAAATTTTGAAAAGCCTATCAATCTAGGGTACCAATTCCCTAGCATAAGTACAATAGGGACCTCATGTCTTATTAAATTTGGCTGATGAACCACTTACTATACAGCTAGTTTCTCAAATTGAACAAAGTTAAAAATGTCCTAATCGATGAGGAATGAGAGGGGAGCAAGAGATTACAATCAAGGAAGTTTTAAGTGTCTGGCTAAGAGAATCAGAAAGGCTTTGATGTCTGCTCTATATTTTGGGAGTGAGAGAGTTGGGAGAGGGATTTCAAATAGGGTTACAAGAGCAGTGGGTTCAACTGGCGTTTTGTTGGTTTGGGGTGTTGGGGTTAAACATTTAGGACTGGTAATTGTGCAAAGAAGGGCATGACCAAAACATATCTACATGGGTAGCAGGAAACCTGTAACTGGTAGGGTCAACACATGCATGACGTGTGAACCCGACATATCATTATATATAGTATCTCCTCTGAGGATTGCTCATCTAAATCTCCCCCCAATGCTGCATAATGAATGGATGAGATACTATAAGTGGTTGATCATGCTCTTAGCGGGACATGAGAACAGGAAGGAGTCAATAGATGTCCTTTCTGGGGGTTCTGGAAAATGGAAGCTAGTATCATGAACAAAACTGCCGATCTCTTGTCAGAACCTGTAAGAAATTTGTCAGGGAGTTGCTAGGTAGATGCAAATTTGAGAGGAGAAGGCCTATTGACCAAAGAAGCACCTGAATTGTTAAGGGTTGATCAGGGTTGATCTAACAATGGTATTTTTAGAGTGGGTAAAGAAGGAAAGGTGATTGGAGCCTAAAATTGAGTAACGCAAAACCCCACAGGGACTCTGTAGCAGAACCGTACAACATCTGGGACTTTGCCATTCTATATGTACAAAGATATTAAACTATATTTTGTGGAAAAAGAATTTTGGTTGGAAAATTGAATACTGGTACACTGATAAAAAGGACAGTTTGGGTCAGAACAGGGTGAGGCTTTTTCCTGCGCGTGCGGAATCCGGCTTTGACTGAGCAGAAGACATTGTGGAATTAAAAGTTCAAAAAAGTTTTCTTTTAAGTATGTTGAACTGTTACCTACAAAGTAAATCACAGACAACTTACTAATAGATGCTGAAAAACTGTGCTAGTAAATTAAACAATGTCACAAAAAAAGTCTCTCATGCTCTGTGCTACGAGCAACAACTTTCTGTTGAGCAGATATTGCAATCAAACATTCTCAAGTTCTCAGTATTCTTGCGCTCTTTGTTGCAGCATGCCCGGACAGGTTTGTGTGTTGTTTTTCCAGTGTCATGGCCGTTACTCTCTGATAATAGCCCTCCTCAAAGATATCCCCAGCTGAGCTCTCACAACGGTGGCCATGTCAGCAATCCCAAACAATTGTGACACTTATTAACACATTTCCTTGAAGGAATGCTGAATAGATCTTTGTACTTTTTGCTATCATAAATCAGTCATTTTATCAGCTGTTCAAACAAAATCACACGCATTGTTGTTCCGTGGACAAGAATTTTAATACTAATTTCAGACTTAGATTTTGTTGGAACTAGAGATAAATGTTAAGTAACCAGTTAAACAATATATGCACTGCTTCTTCATGGGCTTCCTTAAACTCTCATAAAGTAAAGCAAGCGCTGATTTACTAACCATAGCCAGGACACATTATGTGTGACTTGACTACTTTTTAGTGACATCTTTGACATTATAAAGACTTAGCTAATACGCAGTTAATTTAAACAAATTGACAGATTCATTTATAATGTAATAATAATTTTTTGTATCAACAGCTAGATTTAATTTTATACCCAGCCTGTAACAGAAAGCACACATACAGTGAGGAACATAATCATTAACCCCGCCATTCCAGGTCCATTATGAATGTGGTTCTGAAGATACATCTCTGCTGTATTTGTGACTGCAGGTTGAACACAGCAGCTGCCATGGAAACAAGCCACAGTTCTATGTATTCAACAGATTATTTATTTTCCGGCTATTATGTGTCCTCTTCTCTCTTAATGCCGTCACTTGACTGTCAGCAGCTGAACTGACTTTGAACTATTACAGTTACTTTCTCGCTTGAAATAGTAATGGAAACCCATGAAGAAACCAAAGGTTTGTTTATTTATTTATTTATTTATTTAAACATCTGCTGTGTCACTTCGTGGAAGAGCTTTACGGGCACTTACCAGTCACGTCAGTGCAGCATTTGTGACAATAGGTCAACACTGAAAGATCTGTTAAAGCTGACTGTGATTGTAAATACATTATTTGTTACATCCACTGTGAAGTGATGTTGGCCTTTACTTAGTGAGTGCATTATATGTGGTGTTAAATATTTGATTTCTGTGCTCAGTGCGGTGATATGACGTCACGAGTTATATAAGGCCTTAGGGAGGCCAGAAGCATGTTCAGTCCTTGATGGGCAGATTTCAGGACAAGTGGGTCTCAACTACAGATAAGCTTCCAGAGGAGTTTTGAGATTTTTGAAATGTCAGATTAATCCACCGCCGTAAAAACAATGGTTATTTCATTAAAGAACAGTGTTTTTTGCCTCACTTTGGCTTCTGTCAGAATACAATTAGGTCCAAGAAATATTTGAATATATGCAGCCTTGCATCTCTTTCTACCTGCTTATGATGTTTTCTGTGCACATGAGGTGCTCCAATTGTCCTCCTTGATGTTGTGTGGAAACAAGTGGAGTCATTTGTGTGTGTTGACTTTGCGGTACCTGGGTATTTTCACCTGTGGATGTGTCATCTGAGTTGGTGATGGCTTCTAATACAGCTTAGCTGTCAGTTGCAGACATGCTCACAAGTCTGAGAGCTAGAGTGTGGCCGTGCTGCTGATACAACATGTTACATAGGCAGGTTATAGGGAACGGAGAAAGGGGAATAACAGCAAGCTCATAAGAAGTATCCTAAAAATAACTATTGTTCACGAGTCCCGCACCTCGAGTCCGAGTCGATTCTGAAGTCTTTTGAGGATGTCTCAAGTCGAGTCTGAAGATACTGTGTGTGCGACATAAGTTAAGTTAGACTTGTTCCCAAATAAGGAATATTAGTAAATGGAGATTTCTAGTTTCAGCTGGTGTATTAGAGATGCTTGTATATGCCCTTATCTCTTATCTTTTACATGGCCACTCTGTCTATCATGTATGCTGGAATGCAAAGCCAGATCATTTGTCACCTGTGATCGTCTGCAGCTAATCCAGAATGCTGCCAGAAGATTACTCATTAGGCCAACTAGGCAGTCTCACATTATCCCTATACTAAGATCTCTTCACAGGCTCCCTGTTGCATAAAGGTGTCCAGTTGCATATTCAGTTTAAAATTCTCATTATTGCAGAACATTGCACGACAAGACTAAGCTGTTTGGCTCAAATACTACAAGAGTTGGTCACCATGGAGATGATCCATGCGTCCGTATCATCATCTCAGTTAAGTAGGAGAATGAATCCAGTTGAAGGCTTCCTGTTAAATATAACATGATAGTTTTGAGGCACACAGCACTATGTCATCTCAATGTATCACATGGTTCTATGTTCATTTCGGTTCAAATCGTTACCATCTCCTGGGGATATCCATTAATTACCTGTCAAACACACATAGGTTGTTATGTAACACAAAGAAGCAGCACAGTTCTCCCTCTTTGTGCGTACATTGTGGATCTGGGTCAGTGACTCTGTGAACTGTTAATGTACGTCACTAACTAAGCGACCACGTTCAGAGATTCTTCAAGCAAGAGCATGATGCTCTTTGACCTGACAAACATGCCACACTAACGAGTCCCTATTTGTCAATGTAAACACATTTACATAAAGCCTTTCACATGGTCCCTCTGTCCATGATGGATGCTGAAATGTAAAACCAGCTCATTTGTGACAGACCCACACATTCTGGGAGTAGCCTAAACCCGAACAGTCGAAAACATGACCTGTGATTTCCACAGGTTATGAAAACACACAGCTGCACTATTGGGTTAAGAAGGGGAAGTGGATTGATGGATGAAGGGTGAAAAGAGGAGGCGTCAACAGCTAGCAAATTCTGCTCTTCCTTTTCTCCTTCACTCCCCCAGCACTTACATAATGTTCCAATGGAAACAAAGCAGAGGAGGAAACAAACAAGAAACAAGCTCCCTCACTGTCTCCGCTGCTAAGCAGCTATTGCCAAGACTGTAGCCACCGATTTAAGTTTTTGTGCTCACAGAGAAGGCTGTTTGTGTGTTTTCTTTGTGCACTTAGTGGCAAATGCATCTGTACATGGATGTATGTGTTGTTGAAATCAGGAAAATGTAAGTCAACTGTAGAAATGTGTGCTTATATAGCTGCCATTGAGACCCAGGGCTTCTGGAAGCTGCAGCATACACAGAGGCTCTTTTGTCTGTCATGGACATTCTGTGCTGAACATGATCAGCACATAGAAAGTTCTATCATCAAGATGTCTCTGTGGAGTTACCCGCGTTCATCTAGATAGTATGATGTGAAGTACTATTCTTCACTGGACAATTTATTGTGAAGTCAAAAATATTTTGCTGCTTAGAAAAACTGATTCCTTGGGTATTAAAAAAACATAAAACCAGAGTATATACACTCAATCAGCAGCCTTTGGCCTTTGTCAAAACTCCAAATAGGACAGTTGAAGTCACATTCTCAAAACCCTGCACAACGTGCAACCACGTATCTATACCGCTAAACACAATATTCTGTAGTAAAGCTTACCCTACCTAAAAGACTGAATTAATGGAGTATTGACTCATTTGACAAGCAGTGAGAAATGTACAGATCTGTCCACCCATGAACTCAAATAATAGCTACATAAATGCAACATAGAAGAGCAAACACATCAAGTCAGGATTCAGCATGTATAAGAAAAGCAGTTTTCAGGACTACAGTGCACAAATCCTATACAGATAGGGTAATCAGAACCAGTTTTGGGGGAAATGTCTGTTATTATTTATCAATTTTGAACAACTAAGCTAATCTGCTTTATCAGGATTGTGTGGGTAACAAACAACCCCACAACTGTCACCAGATTTAGATTAATTCTTAATTCAGAGTGCATGAAAGCACCACCCACTTTAAATCTATAGCAAAAGACACAAACACACACATTTCTCATGTGAAATAATCAAAAAAATGTTTATGGAGGACCCCTGTCACCTGTAGTAACAAGCTGATTGAGAAAACTGATTTTTGTCTTTGTTACTTGGTTTCCCAGAGAGAAGCTGAGAGTTGGAGGGAACCAGTTAATGGAGTTAAAAGAGGCCCTGGATCGTTGTGTTGGGACCACGGGTCATAACATCAGCTTTACCACGTAGCCCTGATTGGACCAGTGCACGCACATCAGCCTAACAGACGCACTGAATTAACTGATATGCTTTACTTCCTGTAAAACATGTAAGTTAAAGGGATGTCTGCTCATACTGTACCTTTTTTAATTTCCATGTATAGAAGTGTTTCCTATGACAGACATGAGTTCTGGTTCCCTGAATGAATGGATGTCTGTGGATGTTCTCCATCATTCTAAAGTTTACTACATTAGTTAAACAGAGCTTGCATTTTGTGATTCAGCTGCATCAGATACTGCTTTCAGTGTTTACCAATACTCCATCAGCTGTTTTACACCTGGTTCTCATATCTCAGGCCATACCACAATGTAGCAGGGATTTCTCTTCAATTTCAGTTCAGTGAGTGAAACATTTATGCACATAAAATACACTTTGATGATACATATGATTTTGTTAAAATTTATGTTATATCACAGCACTGTTTTTTATTAGTGTTTAAAATGTCATATCTGCTTCTGAAACACAGTTTGTTATACTGTGCAAAACATAGAACTTGGGAAATGTATTTAGTGATATTTTTGGACATTATGAATGTGTAATGTCTTGGAACTCACTGTGATAATAGACTGAGAGCCTTTTTTTATTCACTACAGTAAACTATATTTTAAAGTCTGTTCACTATTTTTCAACCCAGACTCTATTAAACAGTTTCCCATTGTTTATGATTGTTCAACTTCCCTGAAATATTCAGTTTAGAGAAGCTTACTGAAGCTTCTCACTGGGCATAAAGGAATAGAACTACATTTTGGTTATTGCTGAGAGTTTGGTGAGAAGAATGAAACCACTTTCAGTCAATTAAATATGAAGCTAGGACGCGATTAGCTAAGCTTAGCATAGCATAATGACTGTAAGCAAGAGGAAACGAGGAAACAGTTAGCCTGGCTCTGTCCAAAGGTAACAAATGCTGCCTACCATCTCACTAATTAACACAAATCAAAGTGGAAAAAAGGACTACCTCATGGGGCTACACCGGGCCAGGAAATGGGCTGGCACATAACCCCCATGAAGCAAAAAACCCTTTATACACTTTGGTTTTTTTTGTACAAATTAAATAAATGGAATATAACGGGTTGATTAGTGAGTTTTATAGGTGCTGCTGGGCAGAGTTTACCTTTGGACAGAACCAGGCTACATGTTAACCTGTTTCCAGTCTTTGTGCTGAGCTAAGCAAAATGTCTTCATATTTAGTTTACAGACATGATATAAAAGGTAGTGATAGAAGAGAAGAAGAAAACAAAGCATTAAAATCTGAAGGTTTGTTTTGAAAACCCCCTTTGTTTGTCAGAAGAACACGTGGATATGTTTGACTATGATTTGAGCTTCTTTTTCTAAATCCTGATTTTTGAAAACCTACCTATTGCCCCAGTGAGAAGCTGTGGTTAGAAGGCAGTTTTTTTGAAAACTTTTTTGAAAACATGCAGATGATGAAATGAGAAACAACATTTTAGGTCTAGTTTGAAAACTAGTGAACCTAAGTTTTCAGCTTGCATAGTTTTGGTTGATTTTTAAGAAAATGTAAATAATTCAAGAAGAAAATATATTTTATGTGAAGGACTTAAATATTTACAAGAAATTAAAAAAAATGTTTTGAAGCATTGTCTCATTGAAGACTTTTTTTCTTAGCTGTATTATTTGCTTCCATTTGTGTTTGGGTAAAAGTGATTTCCAAACTAATTTAGCCTCAGAAATCTTAACATGGTAATCAGAACATGTAGAACCTGAGAAGAGAAGAGAGGCTCACCTGCGTAGTACAGTATGTGTGGTGTGATTAATAACCTGAGTGTGAGTGCATGTGTGGGGATTAGAGCATAGGTGACGCCAGCAGATAGTCTGAAATTACACCTGCTCCTGCTGTGACACACAGAGGCTAAAGCATCAACGCCAATGATCATCTGAATTCACTGAACTTCCTGTCTCATTAAATTGTCGCTGTTGGACACAATGCAGACACAGCTGTTATTGAATTGTTAATGATTTGTTCAGTTGTAACGTTGGACTCCGGCATTGATTTCTTTGTTCCAGATGCATCTTCTGCGTCATACATTTTCGTCTATCATAGAAAAACCCACCTAATCATTTAGAAAAATGTGCAGAGCCATTTCAATGCACTTTTCATTTCTAAATTGAAACCATTTTCATGCCAGAGCAGTCTGTGCCAACAGAACTTTGTGTGATTTAAAAGCTCACCTTGACCAGAAGTGACCCTTTCTCTCTTTAGATACTATATAATTAAACACCTGGCTAATGTGAAACTTCCTTCCTAGAACCCAGGATTGTTAATGTGATGGAAATTCCCCTTAACTTCCACAGAGGAACAACCACCAGTTTGCTCTTAAATTTGTTTTCATAATGTTTGTCTAAATTTGGTTTTCTGTGGCTGTTTGCAAACAGGAATATGAAATTAATATTTATACTATTTTTGCCTTGTTTTTGTTAATTTGCCACTTCTTCAGTTCAGTCAGATGACTGTATAAATTCAAAAGCAAAAAAATTAGCTGCAAGAGTGACTGTCAAAAAAAAACCCTAAGAGGACAGACTTCTCCCTGCTTCCTGTAGCATGTGGCCCATACATGCTCTCTCTTTTCTGTGACTGTTATTTGTGTCAGCAGAGTATCAGAGGCTAACCTGTGAATGAGCACAGGGTAGGGATTTAATAAACTGACTGGCAGTCAGTGGTGTCTGAGGTCATGCAGATGCATCCAGCTCAGCTGGTCCTCTTTCAACACTCCTAGAGTGACTGTCGTCGTCCTTTCCTGCTGAAGTCTGTTAGCCAGCTTAGTATAATCTCCCCTAAAAGACACTTAGAGGAGCAGGAAAAAAAACTGGCTTAGTGTGGTAGTGCCTGAAGAAAATGGTGGCAATGAAAGCTTAGACAGCAGTGACCAGGGCACAGTAATTACTCACTGGAAAGAGAGGGACGAAGGGGACACAAGGTAGCAGTAAAGGCTATATTTAGGGTCAGCAAATCAGCCATTAACCATTTTATTCAAGGTTTGCAGCACCTGACTTTAGCTGCTGATTTGTGATGTAAAAATGTTAAAGCCTTTAATGCAATCATAACAGCATGGGTGTAGGATTGGGGAAGGGGAGGGACAAAGGGGACTGAGTACAAAGAATGAATAGGTGCGGATGGGGGGGGGGGAGCCGTAGGAGAATGCCTACAGGGTAGGTTCAGAATTTTGTGCTATGCCCCCAACAGGCAGATATCTCATTAATATATTCTGCTCCCTGGCCTCCTTGCTTAAAAATCAGCTAATCCTGACAAGAGAGGTGCAAACCTAAATATCAACAATGTAAAACAGTATGGCTAAATTATTACCCAATACCACTAAGTGACATACATGTAGAAAATAGGCCGAAGACAAATCAGATTTAAATGATTTATTAATTAAGAAATGTTACAAATGTGAATTTTCTCGCTTTAACATTCCTTCCAGAAGAATCTGCCAATGCCTGACACTTTAAAACACAAAAGAAAAAAAAAATAAAAGGATCTTCAGTAAACTGCATCTCTAAATACATCAAGTTAAATCACAATAACAAAAGTTTGGTTAGCAGAAGCATGGTTGTGCATGTGTGGAGTGCGCACAAAAGAAAAAAAAAA
>JAPMOB010212018.1:0-37582 GCA_029875015.1 Lepomis gibbosus | reverse complement strand
CCCAAAAAAAACCCCACTGATGTAGACAATCAGATAAATGCAATCCAAAGATAATCCACCAGGGGGCAAAAATTCATCCTCCATAGGTCCTTCAATTGAGACAGTCAAAATAGAGATTTTCAGTCGTTGACCTAGAGTTGGTTTTGCAAAGAAAATTTTTCCTATTTTGAAGGAGTTAAGGTGAGAAAAACTTGTTTCGGTTACTTCAATATGAATATTTACTGTATTGAAGCAATGTATTGTTATTTAATATTTCATAACTTATTTCATAGTAAAATCGTGTTGAAAATGTGTGTATGAAATTAGATACAACAGGTATATATGGTAATTTATCCATCTGCAAATCATAGTTTTATTGCATATCGTGCATTATTCATTCCATTAAGTACACTCTTTTAATTATTTAAGTAAACTAATTAAAGGCATAATTAGGTATATTTAGAGCAGAAATCTTGAAACCTATCTTTTATTTTCCTGCTGTATCGAAATGCTAAATGTCTAATTGGATGTTTCCAAGACTAACTTCATAATAATTGTAATAACCAGAGGAGAAATACACAGTAATTTGTATTTGGTTAGTATTTTTTAAATGGAAAAAAAGTACACATTGAAGATATCCTGATTATGGATGGCAATTCAAGTGATATGGAGCAGTTAGTGGAAGATGATGATGCTGGTGATAATAAAAAGGCTTAAACCATGTTGTGTTCTGCATGTTTTTCGTTGTTTAAAAAAACATGATATGGGCAAAAATTACAATACATTCTGAATGTATCAAATATGATACAAAACAAAACTCATGGATACATTTAAATTTAGCGTTAAGTATAAAAAATGAATTAAAAAAATTGAATTTTCTGGCAATTGTCAGTCCTGGCCCTGCCTGCCTGCTGCTATCCATTCCCTCTGTGTGTGTGTGTGTGTGTGTGTGTGTGTGTGTTTCAGGCTTTTAATATAAGAGTAATAGGCTAAGGTAAGCAGTCAAGAAAACATTATAGAAAAGTAAACATGAGAAATACCGAAAAAGAACAAAAGATGACAGGCAGATAAGCATGGTGGAGAACAGAAGCACCTGGCAGAAAGTGAAGAAAACAGACAGAGAGACGGACAGCACCGTGACTGGTAGAAAGATTGATACAAAAGCTGGTAGACGTGGACAGGGAAACAGGCTGACAGACAGAGGGACAGCCAGGCATGGACAGTAAGATGACAGGTAGAAAAACATTCAGAAAGACGTGAGCAGATAGACAGTGATAGAGGAAGACATGCATGCCGGTAGACACGCATCAAGACAGAGACACTGTCATAGGATCCGGGCAGGCTTTTTGAAAAACTGGCTGTCCAACAGGCTTACATTAGGACACACTGAGACTGCTGTACATGACCAGGTCAGGACCCCAGTAGCATGTAATCAGGCAGACAGTCAGGAATTCTGGGAAGACTGTACACTTCCAGATGAAGAGCCAAACTGGCAGAAAGAGAGAGCGAGGGAGGCAGGGGAAGACAGCGTTGCAAATGGCAGGTGGAGAGAGCACACACACACACACACACACACACACACAAACACACATACACCCACACGTACACACACACACACACACACACACACACACACACACACACACACAGAGGGCATGGATAGCAGCAGGCAGGCAGGGCCAGGACTGAGCCTGGGCAGGAGATAAGATTCCTGGGTGGCTTTGCCATGGGCATGGGTCTGCAGAGCACAGCAGCCTGGGGCAGAGGGAGGAGTAGGGCGAGGTGGCGGGAGGGAAAGGGGGAGACAGGGACAGCGTTATCAAGCCAGTGCAGGGGCTGGGCTGGGCAAACGGGCAGTCTGGGAATCCGACTTCCACTGCTCCCCTCCCTCTGTGATCCAGCAATGGTGGTGAGGCAGAGAGGGAAAACAACAGAAAGCACCAAAAGAAAAAGTAAGAAAGAAAGAGCCCTGAAAAAAGGTCTTTATGTGTGAATTTGCAAGCGTATACATGTCTCTGACTGATACCATGGATGGATGAGTGAGGAGCACAATGTTTCTTTATCACTTTATTCAAAAATACTCTTTGAGAGTAAGTGTGTGTGTGTTTGATGAGCAGAGAGAAAAAGAGAGGAGAGAAAGCAAACGACTACACACAAAGAGGGGCGGGAAAACATTCATGAAGTGGATCAGATCTAGTCTCCTGTGTGTTCTACTGTGAACAATGAGGTGTCTTTGCAGTCTGTATGTATCTCCCAGCATGCAGGCGTTGCATGTGTATGTGTGTGTCTGTCTTCACAGCAGGATCTGATCTACTGACTACATGTGAGGCTACAAATAACATGCAGCATGCCGCCGCAACACAACACAGCCAAAACTGTACACAACAGGGTCATGCAAAATCACTCACAAAGTTAGAACAACATGTACAGTATGATTGTGTAAATTAAATGTTTGGTCACTATTATATATATTTATTATATATATCTTAAACATGACTCAGATTTAGATAAAAAAATGAAAGGCCAAGAGATTAGTTTTAACTTCTGTTAGTGCCACTATGTGGCATTTACTGTTTTAAGCACATTATGAGTCCATTTTTACCCATAACTTTGAGGTGAGGAAATAAAATAAATAGATCATTGTCCAAATCTCAATGGGAGAGAGAGCTCAATACAACTTGCTAAACACTCACATGAAGAAAATATCTTTACCACTTTGATGACACATAGGGTAAATAGAGTGAAAAAGAAACATCCATCCATCTTCATCTGCTTATCCGGGGTTGGGTCGCGGGGGCAGCAGCTCCAGCAGGGGACCCCAAACTTCTCTTTCCCGAGCTCCATTAACCAGCTCTGACTGGGGGATCCCGAGGCGTTCCCAGGCCAGTGTGGAGATATACTCTCTTCACCTAGTCCTGGGTCTTCCCCAAGGCCTCCTCACAGCTGGACGTGCCTGGAACACATACCTAGGGAGGCGTCCAGGAGGCATCCTTACCAGATGCCCAAACCACCTCAACTGGCTCTTTTCAATGCAAAGGAACAGCGGCTCCACTCTTCTCAACCCATCTCTAAGGGAAACACTAGCCATTCCCCTGTGGAAACCCATTTCGGCCGCTTTTACCCACGTTCTCATGACCATAGGTGAGGGTAGGAATGAAAATTGACTGGTAGATCGAAAGCTTTGCCTTAGGACGGTGCAGTAAAGTGAGTGCAATACCGCCCCCGCTGCTCTGATTCTCCAGCCAATCTCCTGCTCCAGTTTCCCTTCACTTGTGAACAAGACCCCCCGGTACTTGTACTCCTTCACTTGGGGTAAAGATTCATTCCCTACCTGGAGTTGGCACTCCACCGGTTTCCTGCTGAGAACCATGGCCACAGATTTAGAGGTGCTAATCCCAACTGCTTTGCATTCTGCTGCGAACGATCCAGTAAGAGCTGAAGGTCACAGACCGATGATGCCATCAGAACCACAAAAAGCAGTGACGAGATCCCAAGCCCACCGAACCTCAGCCCCTCCTCACCACGACTACGCCTCAATATCCTGTTCATGAATATCACAAACAGGATTGGTGTCAAAGCACAGCCCTGGCAAAGGCCAACCCTCACCTGGAAAGAGTCCGACTTACTGTTGAGTACTCAGACACAGCTCTCGCTTTGGATGTACAGAGATTGGATAACTCTGAGAAAGGCCCCCCTCACCCCATACTCCCGCAGCACCTCCCACAGTATCTCCCGGGGGATCCAGTCATGCGCCTTCTCCAGATCTACAAAGCACATGTAGACTGGATGGGCATACTCCCAAGCCCACTCCAGGATCCTTGTGAGAGTAAAGAACTGGTCAGTTATTTGACCAGGACAAAAACCGCATTGTTCCTCTTGTTCATTTGAGTTTTGACTATCGGCCGAACTCTCCGTTCCAGCACCTTGGAGTGGACTTTACAGCGGAGTCTGAGAAGTGTGATACCCCTGTAATTGGCACACACTCTCTAGTCCCCCTTTTTGAACAGGGGAACCAGTGTCACTGCAGAGTAACTCTTTGGGTAGATACAGCGGCCCGGAGCCAAAGAGGAGACGTTGCAGAGTATCTGGAGTAAGAAGCGGCCTTTGTGGAAGTGCGTGGGGGAGAACACCATCGGAGACACAAGGAGGGGTCGGAATTCGTCCCCCCCCTCCTTCCCTGTAAGTAGCTCTCCTACGCCTTTTTAGCTGCTATTTGCCTGTTCCGACATGCCCAGTGAACAAGCTGTCACTTTTGAACTGTAATTTTAACTTGTAGTATTTGGAGGAGCGAGCCCAGTACATCACAGACTCACTGTCCTATTTTTAAAGTATACTCTGTCATGTGTGTCATGCCACAGGAAGTGAAAGACCAATAGTCCACTTATACAACGTTATTCTGTACGGTTCTGGGAAGATTTACGTTTTGTTGCACGTTGTGATTTTGTTTATTTGCATACACATTTTGTTTTTATATATTTATAATTTTATAATTTAACTATTTCAAGCGGGAAGGAAGGTATTGTGTGGAACTCACAATGTGTGACTGCCGTGAACCCTCTGTCAACTAGGCTACTGCTGACCACCAGTCTACCATTCCTTGGGCACTGTACCCGACTTCCATGCAATGTTAAAGAGACGTGTCATCCAAGACAGCCCCTCCACACTCAAAACTTTTAGCATTTCTGGGCAGATCTCATCAATCCCTGGGGCTTTGCCAACTTTTCCCACACCCGAGATGACACAGAGAGATGACATTCCATGTCCCCAGAGCCAGCCTCTGTCACCCGGGTCTGGTCCGTCAAGGCCCTTGGCCTTCACTGCCACCCATGTTGCAGCGCACCCAACCTCTGCGGATCTTCCGATGGATGGTGGGTCCAAAGGATGGAGAGGGGAGTGGCACGCTGCTTCTTTGGGCTATGACCGGCCAGGCTCTGTGGCAAACGTGGCCACCTAGCGCTCGTCGACAAGCTCTCCCTCTGGGCCTGGCTCCAGACGGGGGCCCCGGGCTTCCTCCAGGCAGGGTCTCTCCTCCTCTTCCTCATTTTGTCATCAGGGGTCTTTGTGAAGCATTCTCAGTCTGGCTCCTCACCTGGAACCACTTTGCCTTGGGAGACTCTGCCAGGAGCACTAGGCTCCAGACAACACAGCCTCCAGGTTCACCGGGGCACGCAAACCTCTCCACCACAATAAGGTGATGGTTCCCAGAGGAGGAGGAGTCTGTATGTATCTCCCAGCATGCAGGCGTATTACCGTAAAGATATTATATCGATTTTAATTAGCTGGCTACTTGAAGTAGACACACGAGGAACCGCTACGTGCATGCACACAAAATTCTGCACAGGATCGGTGAATGGCAAGCGAGAGAGAGAGCGAGAGAGAGATAGAGGGGTCAATAATAGGCCTCAGTTTAGCTTCGGCTTGCAATCGCCGTGCACAAAAACACACATGATTCGACTATCGGTAGACTATAGGTAAGACTTGACAATTCTGATTTGACTGTGTAAATCCTTAAGTTCAAGTTCAAGTTCAAGTTTATTTATATAGCACGTTTAAAAACAACACTAGTTGACCAAAGTGCTTTTCACAATAGACAACAAATATACATGACAGCATGTCAGGGACAGTCCTAGAGGACAGAAACTTTCGAAAACCACATCAGCTAGTGAGCAAAAAAGTTAATGTCAAGCCCTGGTGAAAATACATTTGTAGGTGTCACACTTGACACTAAAATCTTAGTCTAAGAAAAGTCTAAGATTCAAAAATCATTACCGTAACCGTATGTGTGCGCATGTACGCATGCTCAAACTCATGAGCAAGCAAACTCCGGAGACAGACTCATCGGGACACAGCTTCACACAACATGCTGGAAACTCGGGTAAACTCCCACTGCAACTTTACAGTAATATTTTTATCAGCTTGAGGTTGAACTGATCCATGCTCGTTACATGACAACATTACATTTACTGCATTTAGACAACATGATCGGTGTTAGCTAAAGTTCATCATCATCATCATCATCATTTGTTTAACTTTCACTGGAGGCTCAGCAATGTGAGCACAACTAAATGTACTGGATGATAACGAAGGTTAGTGAACGGTTAGTGAGCTATACTGAATATTCACAGTAAGACCGCAGTAATGTTACTTTAGTGCATGGGTCTTCCAAAGCAAACAGCGGTAGATCTGTGCTAATGACACTTTGACATAATACGACATAATACGGGTGGTACACAGGATAGTAATGTAGGTCGCATTAGCTGGTGAAGCATTGACCCGTGGAATTTTCTGTTTTGATGTCAGTTTTATGTTCTGTACAAATTTCTGCAGCATTCTGTATTTGCTTGTATTTTCTGCAGGCTACTTGCAGTGTATTTCTTGTATGCCAGATATGTGTTTAAAGATAATTGAATGTGCTTCTTCATTTGCTTGCGTTTAATTTATTGGCGTATGTGATAATGCTTGTTTTATGTTTATTTATTGTGTTTTCTTACATTGCTGTGCTTTGAAACCACAGTACCTAAAAGCTACAATGTAAAGAAAAGTTCAGGTCCCCCCAGTGGTAGTATTTAAAAAGACACAGTGGCAGACAGAAACGCACATTGCAATGCCCTCCCCCTATTTATCTGACATGGAACATAGAAATTAATACATCTTCTCAGTTTTATACAAAGAAAAGTTAGATCACCAGAATAATTTAAAAATATGCTATATCCACATACAAACTACACACAAAGTGCCTTTCAATATATATCAAAAGACAAACATCTAAAAACAAATAACCATCTTGTATTTAGATTATATGTTGCATTCATATCATACATTTAAAATTGTTTGTAAGAAAATAATTTAAGGATGCAGACAGGTTGTGTAAGGTTCCTTTCCCTATCTATCTTCTTTTCCTTATGTCTCAATCTTGCAGTGATAAAGGAGAGCCTCTTCTGCCAGACACATGGCCAATTACAAATTAGCCAGTTTGTCGTTTGGAAAATCGTAATCAGGCTTCAAGAGGTGGAGGCCCTTGAAGATTAATTGGAAATGGGCCCCCAGTAAATGTCAATGGCAATCAAGGGTTTGTACAGCTCTGATTGACTCTATACACAGACCCCTCTACCCAGCATAAGCTTTCTCAAGCCGTGACATTGCTGGCACCACTCCCTCACCCTCTCCATCTCCGCTGAAAGGGAAAGGGGACAGACACAAAAGAGGCAAGGAAAAATCTAGTTGCGAGACAGCAATGGAATACCAAGGGAAGAAAGAAAAGATGAACATTTGACATTTCCAACCTCCCGGTGTGTTCATGTTTAGGAGCTTTGGTTGTGATTTGAAAGGGTGCGGTGCAGGCGCACAAACACCAAAAGAAGCAATTTTGCATGGTGGGACAAAAGAATGTGAACTGTGATTGTCATCATGAAGGCCATTTTCTGTTCTTTCAAATATAAGAAAGTTTTTTTGGTTGCATTTATTAATTCAATAATTAACAATTGACCTTGTTTGCAGTTGGTGGCGTTCTGTCTACAGTTTTATAGACGTCTCTTTTAGTCTATGGGGGAAATTCTTCTGTAGCCACAGGGGAATATTTCATTGCAGTGCTGCGAGTGGACAAATTGGCACTGCAACATAATGTATTTATGGTTAGAGCAAACAAACACATTGTTTAATCCTTGAGTTGTGTTCAGAGAAAACGTGAATTTTTCACGGTGTGTGGTTACATACAAAATCAATGGAAAGACGCAAATAGAAACAAATACATGAATGACGTAAATTTGAGTTATTTGCGTATTTCTGTGAGCTGAAAATATTTAGCTTGAGCGAAAGATTTGAACGTATAGTGGGGCTGTTTTGTGGGGCCAACAGATAGCTACTGAGCACCGTGGATCTCTCAAAGAGAGAGCAGAGAAGGAGGGGCATCACATTGGATAATGCTCTGATCTGGAGCTGTTAACCAGTGGTAGGAGAGCTCACAGTTTATTTTTTAAACTTTTGGGACTAAAAAAGTAGGCTTATCTACACTCTTGCTTCTCAACCTGTCTGCAATGTTGACTGCGGACTGGAGGGGAATAGTACTTCACTTTATGAGCATACAGAGAGAAGTGGGAAAAGAGAGACTGAAGGGAAATAACCAAAAGAACCAAAGTCTCTGGTGAGTGCTTAGTTCAGCCAGCATAGCATAGCCCTGATCGATCCGAACTCCATTCAGAAAACAAATACTTTAAAAGTAGTTTCCTTGTCATTTTGCGTACAGACCTGCAAAAGCATTAATTCAGACTTTTTATAAATTGCCATCATGAGGTAGGCATTTCGGCATCCCTTTTTTGGGCTCAAACCGCTGTAGTAAGCCAGATTAACGGGATATATTTACTTGTGCAAATACAAATGATCCCACAGTCAAACTCTCGCAAGTAATGTGAGGTGAAAATTTGCTTTGCTTTACACTTCTGCGGGTATGTGTTTGGTTAGTGAAAGGATAAAAAAAAGACACATACCCTCCAAACTCTTTGGATGCAGAGTGTCGCTCTCAGTACAGCATCTGGCACACCATGCTCGGCACGTGGAGGAATCCAAAGCTATGACTCGACAATCACTGTTTGGGGGAGAACTTTATTCACCAGCCAATTTCCTACTAATAAATGCTGCCATTTCTCTTAGCAATAAGCTGTGATAGTAAAAATAAGGACATGACATGATTTTGAGTATTAAAATACATTTAATTTAGCTGAAAAGTAGAAATAGCTCCTAAACTCTCTCATAAAGACTTTCAGTAGCACCACTGTAGCATATTATTCATCTATGAGCATCCAAAATGTTTGAAGGAATGGAGTTGTTTGTGACACCTGAAGAGACGGTTATCAGTATTTGATGCTGGGGAAGAATTGTCCTCACTGACAGGGCTACCTGTCTTCCATGCTTTTGAATTTTCACCTGCAAAGAGAGACAGCTGTACTGAAGTGACAAACGCTGTCAATATATTGACTGAGTGTCAAAGAGTTGGAAAACAGGATTTTCTTACAAAACCAAGCCTTGTCATATGCAGTCCCTCTACAGTACATTTAATTCCACAGCCTCCTCATGTCTTATCGTACCTTTGCAAATTTCTGTTACTGAAGCAGAAAACACCCGCTGTAGTCGATTAGATGCCTCCGTTGACAGGAAGCGCAGAAGTCAACTGAGTGTTGAGGCAAGATGACTAATGAGGAGGGAGTGACAAAGGAGGAGACTGAATGTTACGTCAATTATTTCATCGATACTGGCAGTTCATCATCCCAAACAAACGTTAGTTGTTACTTAACAAGATTTTAGGGTTTAGCAGTGTGAGAGGGCAGCCTATAACTGTGTTTGTGGAAAACAGCAAATAGGCTGTGATAGGAGGGCAGTTACCTCAATCAGTCTCTGAGCCTTCTTGCTCCCCTCTGTGACCCTTTTTTTTCAAGGAAAGATGAACATCATACATATGCAAACGTTAAAGGATGTCCAGTATTTTAAAATACACCCATGTCTTGATCACGCTATGGTTTCTGTCTATGTATAGCATAGTCATGTCCCTAGAGAAGTCTTCTTTGTTGACTGCTGCTTGACTGCAGGAAAAAACAACATAAACAAACAAACAAAAAGAAAGAAAATGGGGTTCCATTTTTTTTCCACAGAAAGCCCAAAAATGCTCAGGTACTAATGAGGATAGACTTTGTTTCCGCTTTCTCCATTAAAAAAAAAAAAAAAGCAAAAAAAGCATACTGAATATTTTGGGCTATTTTAACTGACTTTAGGATTTGTACTCTCACACAAGTGTGAGAATACAGACCATACATAATGGAGCAAATTTTTTTTTTTGTTAATGGCAAATTCATGCTTTTTTTCTTTAGCTGTGTAGTACAGTAAGCATAGAAAGAAGTGGCTTTAGAGAATGAGTAAAGATCAGGATGTAAACATACAGCATGAGGTGAATTTAAATGCATCTACAGCAGTCTGTGTATGACACTTTATCGTATCATACACAGACACAAAGGTGGTTAGGTCAGTAATGACAATAACATCTGTGTAAAGGAATGTCAAAATACTTAGTATAACAAGCTTCAGACAGACATTCATAATATAATTCATGCAGACGTGACACACAGATGGATGCCACCTCTGCCACCAATTTAGAGGAGAGACATTTGTATTAATGTGAGGGCAGAGGAGCTTTTAAGAGGATGTTGATTTGCTGTGCCAACCAAAGTAAAGCTGTATGCTCTCCTGTCAACCAGAGCAGTGTTTTTCTTCTAGGCTTAATGCCTTTCACGAGACTAAAGATAAAATCCTGGACTTGTACAGCACAAAAAAACAACAACACCAACAACAAAAAACAAGAGTCAATCTCATCAAGTTGATTTGTGCAGGACATGGTCCAAAAGCAGATGGTAAACAAATACTTGGAAATCGTGTTTCCTTTGATATTCTGGATGGTGCTTCACCGTCTGATTTGTAAGCCAGTGCCAGCGACAACTGCATTTTAGAAGCGCTGCCAGATATATTACAAGGGGGAACTGGAGCAGAACAGCTCTCTGGCGATGCACCATGGACATTATGCAAATACCATGAGAGAACATATTAGCTAGTCTATCGGTTCCCCTTTAGAGATGCCTCTACCAAATTGTCTCAGAAGTCGCAGTGAGCTCCCACTGAGCCGAGGAATGGGTGAATTTAAATCAGGGTGACAGAGCAGCCTTTCGGACATTTCATATTGCTCTTCCCACTTTCCAAATGTACAGGTCCCTTAATCCAAACCACATACTGTATATCAGTACCAACACAGTATGTCTCTTAATTTGCGTTATGCAGCAATTGCATGCAGATACCACACACTTGATCGTCACAAATGCGCCTTGATGAAGATGCATTCCATCTGAAAAACCCATGCTAGTTCACTGAAACACATTTGGTGTAATGTCCCATAACACTTGACGGGCACATCTCCAGCAGAGCATTTGAGCACAAGTCAGAATGGTTGGAGCAGTAACATTGACGACGGCATATATTCCCAGTAATGGCCTTGATGTTTGTTTTTAAAGAGGCTGTGGCACTGCATGCCATTATAGGGCTAATGATGTACGATTGTCATCTCACACATTGCAGAGTTAATTGGGCTTCTGTGATCATGCCTAATGGCTTTACCAGGGAATTATTGACACAATGATGTGGGTCGACGTGCTACAGGTAGGTGAATAAATAAATAAGCAAGCCCCCGCTACCCCCACCTCTTTCTCCCCAGACGCGAAGCTCGTCAATCTTGGCAACTGCCTCTGGAGCACCCCAGTCAGTTAACATTTTAGAAAATGGCTGCCCATTAATAATAAAGGCATATTAACATAAGTGAATTCTGCTGCGGTGTGGGATTCAGTGGAACAGTTATTAAAGTCCAATTTGGCCCCATTAATAATGCATCCACCTTTGACTTTCTGATATCCAGATTATGTGGTATTACTGTGGCTATACATTATTTATTAACCACTTTCAATTGGGGACCTTGATGACTTCTAATTGGTAGGTGGTGGCGCCATTAAGTTATCCCTGATGAGACTTGTCAATCAAGATGCATTCTCTCGACCTCGGTGTCCAACAGTCTACACACACACACACACACACACACACACACACATGCATGCACACACAGTCAGAGCCAGGTGCCAACAGTGCCACAGAGCAGGACAGGGGCATAGTGCTCCACCTCCCAACCCTGTCGAGACACAGAGGTCTGACTCCTGTCCATCACGGCCATTTGAAGTGTTGCAGAGGGGAGGCAAAACGGCATGGGGCCTACTGGTAGAGAGGCTTGGCTTTAAAAGTTAATGGCTCCTGTACTATGCTGAATGACACTGGAAGGGTGAGCGATTGTCATACATCCATCCTCTGGGGGCCTTTTGTCAGTCAGTCACTCAGATAGAAAGACGATGGCAAAAGCACGGCCATACAGATACACCATGGCACACACTGTAGGTATTCTTTACACACTTGCATACATACACAAGTGTGAATATACAACCGATGCCAAAATGCCAAAATGCATAATAAATATTTGTGAGTATGCAAACACGTCACACTGAACAACAACAAGGCTGGCTGTCAGCTTGCAAGGCAGCATGCCGTAGCTTTTCTGATGACACTTAATGTCTGTACAATCGGTAAAACAATGACAACACATCCCGCTCAACTTCAGGCTATTACAATCATGCTGAATAGCATGTCATTCTGTCCAGCATGTTGCAATTTTATTGCATGGTAGATCAGCCCAAACTAATTTGAAACTGAATGACAATCACTTGCTGAAGAACGTTCCTGCTGCACTGAAAATGGCTGAGTAACAATTTGTGCACAGCAGAGTAAAGAGAAAAAGGAAAAACAAGTGCGAATGAATTCTGTTCCCCTGAGTGCTGGCAAGAAATGGAATCAAGATAAAAAAAAGGGAGGAAGTGAGATATCTCGTTAAATACACTGGAATTGGATACACACAGCAGCAGCACACAAAGCCCCCCGCACTCCCCCCACACACACTAACACACACACACCAACACATACACGCAAATACACACACACACACACACACACACACACACACACACACACCTACATCTCATCCTTATAAATACACAGAACCAGCTGAGCACACAGTTTTAGGCTGCACACACCTTAAAAATTCAAGTGATGCACATATTTCAGCACAAATAAACACTATCTTTAGGAACCTACCTGGGTTTATTAATTGATATTTAATCTGGGCTCCATGGGGGGAAATTCTGGCAAATAAAAGGGACCTCATGTTGAATCTGGCAAACACTACATCCCAAGAGCTGCAGTAGCACCAGCTGTGCGTGACTCAGAGATATTCAGCAGCTCTGTTAACAAGGATGGATATGGTGAAAAGTGTACTTGAACAGGAGTTCACCTCATCAGACCGTACTGAGTTTGTGGCCACTGAAGGAATGGTCATCTGCATGCCAGGTAATACATTCATTTAATGCAGAAATCGATTTTCTTCAACACTGGCACTAGAGTCTGGTCATGCACAGGCATGTGAAAATGAGCTGAGCAAAAAATAAAATACGAGAGTAAAAGTGGAGCTATCCAAGGTGCCTGTGATGTAGAGCAGAGTAAAAAAACAATACATCCATACTCGATTCAAACTCCTGGTTTGAATCCATGTAGATGAACGCAACTACATTACATTACATTTACTCATTTAGCTGACGCTTTTATCCCAAAGCAACTTATGTCTGCTGCTGCTATATATATGTCAGAGGTTGCACACCTCTGGAACAACTATGGGTGTCTTGCTTAGGGACACATTGGTGGATGTGTCGCAGTGGGAAATGAACCCAGAGGCAACTCTCACAACAAAGGTAACTGTCGACAAATCGTATCAAAAAGGTTATGAAACTTCCTTTCATTAACATTTTGGTCAAGTTAAGTGAGTAGACTTCCTCTGCATTATTATTTTTTTAAATGAGCTTATACACTCAATTGCTTATTAGGTACGCCTAGCTAAAACAAATGCAGAGTAATAACAATAACAGCAATGCAATAAATCCACCACCATGACTGTTGTGTTTAGGTTTTTTTTTCAGTTCATTTCCATTCTATTTATTCATTTAGCTGATGCTTTTATCCAAAGCGACTTACAATTGCTATACATGTCAGAGGTTGCATGCCTCTGGAGCAACTAGGGGTTAAGTGTCTTGCTCAAGGACACAATTGAGGATGGGTCACAGTGGGGGATTGAACCGGGTCTCTCACACCAAAGGCATAGTCCTATCCAATGCGCCATCGCCACACCCAGTTCATGGCAATTTTGCAGAGAATATGTATTGTTATTATTATTATTATTATTATTATTATTATTTAGTTTTTCTAAAGCGGTTACTTGTCACATGTTTATACATGACATGACATGACATGTCTGTAATGAATGCATTAACATGAGGGACAGTACATACATGAATGAATGCTGTATATGTTCTTTGTTTACAAGACTCATTTTTAACTCTTCACATCACATTAGTGATGCACTTATCATTTTCACATATTTATAGAATGATTAATGACTGTTTTTCATGTTTAATTAATCATTAACGAATAGTTTGTTAAGGTCTTGTTAGCGACATTATTATAAAATGTTAGCATTAATATTCATGTCCACTGAATATTCATGTCCATCCTCGCCCATCAGTATGCCTGCTAGGCGCCAGTAGAAGGCCAGCACTTATAATTGGCAATCTTTTCCTGTTGGTTGACAGTACAGGAGAGTCATTTCCTTGCATTCAAATCTGCGAGTAGCACAAAGCCGGCTTGTCAACTTTCCACTTCATTACAGGTCAAGCAATAGACTCATTTCTCTGAGGCGCGTCGCTCCCATAATTGTTTTCTACCTCTCCTTTCGTAGCCAATTTACATGTGCTTCCTTGCTGAGTGTAAAAGAGACAGAGAAAGGGAAGATGAAAATGCTCCTGCTTTTCACTTCCACTCACTGTCCATTAACGACTTGACACATGGAACGCAAAAAGTAATATGAATTTTGTTCCCCTCTCTGTAGCATTTGCTTTGAGGCATATGATACTGTACGTTGAACTGAGCTGGGAATTCGATATGAAATTATGGTGTAGGACAGAGAAGAATGGGATGAAAGCAAGCTGATGACAAGGTATAGGCTGCATGCAGTCATAGCTGGAGAAATAGGAGGCTGCGCACTTGGATTTATATAAGTGTTCCCATATTAAACTAACTCTATACACTGTACAACAGTGAAACGTTACAATGAACAGAAACAAGTCATAATAGTAGGATAAACTGAAGAGGCTTGATTGTCAATTGGAAGTAACCGCTGATAGACTTTTAGGTAATGAATATCGGTTTATAAAAATGCACTTACACAATCATGCAAAGTTGATGTCAGAACAATCTTAAGAAAAATCAACAACAAAAACATTGTCTGTATTTTGTAACTTCTCAACAACTCTCAGTCACAAGCTCATACATGTTACCTGCATACAGCTAATTGCTATTAGCTGTCCTGCTACAGCTTTGTAATTATGGCCTCGGCCTGATACCACAACGTCCATCAACAGAGTGCAGGTTCAATCCATGGCGCAATCGCTTTTAAATGAACACAGCAGACAACCAACCCACTGTACGTGCCTTTATATGATAAGAAATGATGATGGTATCTGCTGGCCCTGCTTAAAAATGGACTGTAAAAAGGGAGAATGAGGCAACACCAGGTAATATTTGCAACGTATCAACTACAAACAAAAACACACCACTCACCTGCAAAATGGAGTCTGCCCCCAGAACACCCACAGGCTGGTACCAGGAAACCCTACACAGATGCAGATGAGCAAGTCACTGAAACGTAAAATATTAATAGCCCACAATAGTAATAAACACTAATAAAATCTAATTATTTGGCAAGTGACAAATAGTGACAGTTAAATTAGCCCAACATAAAAATAAATTAATTACTATTCCACATACCCTCTGGCTTAGGCTTAGATATTTAGGTTCACGCTGCCACAGCAGCCACTGGTCTGCGTGTCCTCAAGGCTCCAGTTTTCAAATTGCTGTGGAAGAAATACAACTATTAGCCAACCAATACTTAATGTCTGCCAACGTTTTATGACATCCTTCCACAGAATGCCCTCCCAACCACAAGATGTCTGATTTCTTTTTTCACATTCAGTTTCACTAATCTGGGATTGTTGATATGTTCCTTGTGGCTTCCTTACCAATTATCATTAATCATCACAAGTTTTACAACATTTTGGCAAATAAACAATGAGTTAGTACTGAGTTTTAAACTACCACAGCTACAGTATGATTCAAATTGAATGTTGTGTTTTGAAATATATGTTGTGTTAGATATTTATTATGTGAGAGTTTACATTTACTGTGTTCAGTCCCATTTATACTTAAATGTTTTTATGTCATGTGGACTTGATTTTTGAACATTTAAAACATCCCACAGATTGTTTAAAAAAGTTGCAGGGGGTGTTTCACACATCTTTGCATGGTTTTAATGTAAACGGCTGTTGAACAGTATTCATGTTAGAAGAATGACTGGCTTCATAATTGGTGCAAATTTCACAAACATCGTTCACCTATTGAATACTTACTGTATCAACACCCATGTTGCATTTACCACTTAAGAGGACATCACATTGACTTGAATTCACCCCCCAAAGACTTACCTTGAAACTGGATTTAGAATCGATTTTCCCACGAGAGAGTCCCACAGTAGATACCTATAGTATAAGTCTTCAATTTGCAGTTGGGCATCAGATGTTACCACCGTAATGCTAGACACATGTATTGTATGCACATTCCCTACAGTGAAGTACAGTCTTACAGAGTGAAGGTGGGCTTTATACAAAATTATATTGATTTGGAGCCACATCCAGGAAACTTAGAAAGCTTTTTTGCCATGTCTCATTGTTGAATAGGGAGACAATGGCCTTAAATCAGTGTTTTCACATTCATTGATACAGAACGTTGATCATGGTAAGCAGAAAGTAAGCAATATGGCGAGAAAACACAAGGAGCCTACAGTGACCAGTCACAGTTGTGCTGGTATCTCTGTAGCAGCCGTAAAATGTAAAATCTTTGAGGAGTCATACTTCAGATATGGCATAGCCTCAGAGCCTATTCATGTTGTTGCCATAGGTACACCGTAACCTCTTAACACAGAAGTATGAATCCAGCCTAACCCTACCTCTTAACACCTATCTATCCCTCACCTAAACTTCAGCTAACCCATAATGTGATTAATACAAATGCACGTTGGCATTTTCATCAGTTTATCTATAAATTCATACCAGTGATGTATTTTTGAACAAATCTTTTGTCACTCAACATTTTAAAATCATGTTCACAGTAATGCTTATACAGCACCTTCGTATGATTCTCTCTCCGTCTCTCTGCTGTGTCTGACTTTATGAATCCTCATCCATCTGAAGTCATAGTGCTGCAATAATCATGCCCCCTCTCCTCTGAAAATCTCTCATATCCTCTTTCCATCCCACACTCCTCCTCTGTGTCTCAAAAACCCCATTTCTTGATGCCAACTGGCAGCGGCAAGCGAAGACAAGTTTCTCTTATGTCACCCTACGCACACACTCTGCACGATAATACTAATTCACCACGACAACAATTTAGCATCGTTACCATAGACGCTCGACATGTTCCCAAACAGTCCCCATCGTGATTGGCACCACAATTACACAAAGAAAGGGGCTGACAAACTGAAGTGCAATGCGAGCAAACCTTACCTTGGATTGCATCAGTAATACAGAATCAAATGCAACAGGCCTCTTGAACCCATTTGGGCAAAGCAGTATAAACATTTGATGTAGTAGCACATATGTGGATTTAAAGACTCCTCGACCTAAAGTATTGCTAGAAGGTATGAGATGATTTAAAACCTTGGTTGCTTGTCATTGCTGCCTTATTCTTCCAGCCTACAAAAAGCAGTCCGATGCTTACTTACAGTATCAAAGTTCTGTTTTTTTCTGCCTTTTTAAGTCTGATGTGTGCATGTTTTGTCAGTGAGGAATGAATTTCAACTCGGTCTTATACATTTTATCATTGGCAAGCATGTGTGAGCCTCCTTTATGCCCGCTGTTTTGGTAAACTTGCAACAAACTGCTATTATCAAACAACTGATGGAAGCTTTTCATTTTCCATTTCACCCGACCACGAGTCTGTTTTTCTGGCTGTACTGCGGCGAGACCTTCACAAGGCCGGGCTTTTAATTGCTTCTTTGCAGGGGGCTTGTCTTGACAGTGCCTCACATCCTTTCTTCCGTGAAAAAAAAAAAAAGAGAGAGAAAAATTCTTAGAAACAGCGGCAAAAAGGATTTCTGCCTACGCTTGATCTCCCCTGTGGAGTTTGTCAAACAAAAGAAGATCCTTTAATTTGGTCACAACAGGGGCCTTCCACTATACACCGCACGCAGGAATTCTGGCAAGAAAAGTCAGTGCTCCCCCTAATGTCCCAGATGAGTTGTCTGACCTCACAAAGTTCAGGAACATGACTATGAATATCTTGTAGTCAAGATGTCTTTTCTAACAATGTCATTTCTTCTTTTTTATTTTAATGATCTGACACAAGAAATGGAATCATGATGTATGTCTTCTATGTTTTATGACAAGCTGTGTGTTTCACCAGGCTTTTTTCGAACCATTCGAGTAACGCAGCATTTAACTTTCTCTCTTCTCCTTGCAACTAGACTCACACTTGCACCATGGTCTTCAGCAAGTCTCCATGGGAACTGGCACACAGGAAATTGTTTCTCATAACCAGAGCACCTAAGGTGAGAGGGGCTTAAGATCTCGGGGAAAAAAAGCTCAAAATAGTACTGGCTGATAGAGGAGGCACTGACAATCTGTGTGGTCTCCGTGATGCAATAAGAAAACATAGGCTGTGTATGTGCCAGTCTTAACACCTTTAGGGAAATTGCTTTGAAAGAGAGCTTGACGTTAAATTTCAGTGGGGGAGAACAAACTGACACGTCATTTAATACGCATATGCTGCAACACAATGAATTGAAATTTTAAGTGAAAATGTGACATATGTGGTACTCATATGACACTGAGGAGAGTCCAGGAGACACTGAACTGACTGTATGTGTCTCCTGAATGTACATAGTTCATTATGCCATGCTGACTAGGAATGGACAATAATTTGTAGGCTAGTGGGACTTAATTGCTTTTCAAATGCACACAAAGATTGTGCATTTAGATATACTGTATGAGCATGTGTTGTTTATGTGTGAGTTTTCTTATACACATGGCATTGTGTGGTTATATGGATGAGCATTTTCTTTGCATTCTTTATTTAAGAGAAAAGTATACCCTTTACAATCTGTCTCTGTATAAAAATAAATCTTCCCTAAAGTAGATTTATTGTGCTCTAAGGTGCCCTTCTCTCGTTTTAAAGTGGTCTAAGGTGTTTTGAGAGAACAAGAGGCTGGGTGATCCATTTGCCCAGCAGGGGCTGCGGCTCTGTGGGGAGTTGGAGGTCTCAGTGTCCCTAGAGGATCTTGATCCCCCTCTCATCCATCTCCAGGTGCACCTGTGTGCACTCTCATTTAAAGCCCCGCTCTGAAAGCCAAGTGGATCCTGGTTAGTCCAACTCTGGGGCACGTTTTTGCCAAGTGAAGCTTATAGGTTTAATATAGTGTTGAAAGAAGGTAATTCTAGTGGTTACCTAACTGAAATTATAAGTGGTAACAAGCCTTGTAAGTTGCCTTCAAAAGCACCATGAGAAACTCACCTATCTAGTCGAACCCACCTTAACTTAAATATCAGTCAAATGTTGACACATTTTGTAGTCTTAGCGTAGTGCAGGGGATCCCAACCTTTTTTGTCAGACGTACACCCAAAGCCCTGCTACATGAACACAAGTACATTCCAAATATGTTTGTTTGTAAGGATTTTTAACTGGTGTTATTTAACATTATATAAGAGGGGAAATTATTATGTTTCAACTATTTATCTATTGTCTTTTTCAAGCCATTTATCTGTTACTTTTAATGGTCCGTTTCAACTATAAGCCATTACATTTAGGTGATTATTTCAACAGCTTATTCAGTACTCTTAGCTATTTCAAGCATTTCAACTTTTACTTTGATCAACCAACTTCTCTGCTAGCTTGCTGACTAGTTTCCATGCACTCTCAATCTCAACCTGTGGTATTACATGTTAAAACTGAGTTGTAGGTTTGTGGAAGTTATGCTTACGTGCAGCCTATCATAACTGGTAGCTTACTGGTTATTGTAAATATACATAACATCAGCATTTTACAGATTTGTCCTAATATCCTGTTAGTGTGTTTGTAGTCTTTGCACGGACCCTCTGGCAACTAGTTGGAAATCACTGGTGGAGACTGTATATCCATGTCATATAGTACTGTATGTGTGCATACTGTCTGTTGTATTTGTGAAGCCAACACATTCTGCAAGTATAGCCATAACAGCAACATTAATCATAAAAGAAAAATGATTAAACATATCTAGTGGTTCTGGATCAGTCTCTAAATGATACATTTCAGTAATTTGAGAAAATCAGCAAGAGTCTTAGCTGGCTGGTGGTATCTTTCAGACACAGCTGGGGGGATTTAGATCTTTAAGACAATGAAGATGTATGAAGATAAGAGGTAGTATGATCCGTGCTGTAGTTGATGGACAAATTTTGTTGCTTCAGAGACAAACGGAGACAAATGATGGTTGCCTGTTGATTTTTGTAGGTTGGACTGCCAGAGGAATCAGCCTGTGCTCTGCTCATTCTGTCAACTCCGGCAATGAGAATGAATGTCAGACATTATGCTTGATCAGCTATGACCACTATATTTGCCCTCAGGAAATGTTGACGAATACTTAAATCACACGCTTTGACTGAGTCTGCAGCTCTGCGCTTCAGCTCCACAAAATCTCTCTTTTCTCCTCATCCCTGTCGCTCTCGTTTCTCATTTCCCCCCCCCCCTCTCTCTTCTCTCTGCTTTCTCTCTCTTCATCTGAGAATATGATTTGTCATGGTGACTGAGAGAGGAGATAGAAAAAAATGTTTACTTCAGGAAAAAAAAAATGTCTCTAACGTGTCTTAATGTATTCTTTTAAAAGAATTGACGCAGTGGCACGGAAAAAGATTAATTTATCACGCCATCAAGCACAGGAACAGCTGCAGAGAAAGATGGGTGTAAATTGCGAGTCGCTGACAATGCCTGCGTTACAGATGGATTTCTCTGTCTGCGTTTCATTTTGAGATGCAGGGTGTATGAGAGCAGGGGAAGAGATGGGAGAGAAAAGGGGTTAGCGGAAAAAAAAGCAATTTTGTCAGCTCTCGTCCAAACTTTGTGACGAGGGTAATTTTGATCCATTAGCTCTCAGCTGCTCGCCTTGGCCAATTTTCCATCTTTCTCACTTTCACAAGATCTGCCCCAGAGAGAAATACCTTTGGCCCTAATGGAATCTGTTTTCAATGCAAAATGTGCATGGATACATATCTGTCGGATGCTCTCCCTTCCCACTAACCCATTCTGTTGTTTAAGTCAGTGTGAAATTGTATGCAGGTGTGTGGATTGTTAACAGAATATCAGTCTGCTCATACTTTAGCCAGAGTTAAAAGTTTTATGACAATTCGGGCGAAGTTTTTGGAATTGCTCCTGCAGTGAGTCTGCCTAAAAACTGGGATTGTGAGATGACAATAACAGGCAAGATCAAACAGGAGGGAGGAGGGGCACCTCCAAAATCGCATCACTAGCTGAGCGAGCGTGGCAGCATTTAAGGTGCTATTTGTAATATCTTTGTCCCTTGGCCCACATAACGGAAAGTAGAGGCAGATGCTTCACCAAAAGTCTTTATATAAAAATGAATTCACATGGTTCTGTTTTGATTAAGATGTCTTTCTGTTTCAGATGAAACTGTACAAACCACAAAATGCACATAATTAATGGTGAAAATAATAATAGAGTGTCACAAAGCATTACCATTTATTTTAAGAGAGTCGCTGATTGTACCACTGCAATGCTTAAACTGGGGCAATTGTTAAGAGGGCACCATTTATCCCCTTTCAGAGTTTTCTCATAGTCCTTCTTGCCCTCCACCATTGTTCTTGGAGCCGCTTCTCCAGGCCAAGCCTCTTCAAATAGAGAGGATTATATAGCCACAATCATAGAGCCAGAGTGCTCTCTCAGACCACAGCTCAGGGCGACCTTCCTGTTGCACCTTCCAGGAAAGAGCAGGGCCTCCGTTAACACAAGAATGTTTTCTGAAAGAAGGATTACTCTACTGTACAGTGGTCTCTTCTTCCCCTCTCCCTCTCCAGCTCGCCGGACTGACCACCCGTGTGGCACACCACTCAGCTGCACCGTGGACCTGTTCCTGAGATTTCCTTGCTTCAGATTAGAAATGCCAATTATGTCTTATCAAGACGGAGGGTCAATAAAATATTGAAGCAACAGTGTTTACTCCGATTAAACCTCCAAGTGCCAGATGGAGATTATGGGACAGTTCAAATTCTAGTTTGGCCAGAAATAGGGGCACTGTTGAATTATGGATCACACGGCGAGCCTCTGGGAATGCAAAGAATAGATAGGGAGGTAATCCCAGAATGCTGAGAGCCTTGAGCGGGAGGAGGGAGACAAGAGCTGATAGGAGAAGAAGGAGAAAATCTGTGGCTGGATGAGTTAGGCATCTTGCTTGGTGTACTTTCTGCTATGAGCGTACTATCTCTTCTTTAGAAACCCTATTTTAATTCACAAAATGTGTCATGTTTAAGATCACTGATGCTCAGTTTCATTCACATTGCAGAAAATGAATATTGCAAATACTTATTTAACATCCACAACCACATCCCAGAAAGTATTGGTATTGCATCAAGTGTCAGAAATGAATTTGCATTGGGATTATTTTCAGAAAAGCAAAGTAAAAGGTAAAGAAGCTGATTTAATAAAGAAAACATATTGTCAGCTGGCAATCTCTCTAACTTCAAACATAATTCAATTTCCCCTATGAAAGGAGATACCACTTTTAATTAAATTTGTTTTAGCTTTCTTTGAAGGTGCAATAGGTGACAGACCTCAATTATAATGTACTAATTAAAATAAGCATAAATAGATAAATAATTTAATATAGTGGGGAGAAGGGAGAAAGTGTGTAACTCATGAAGCTTGTGAAGTTCCTGCTATCTCATCATTCCCATTAAAAGAAGGGAGAGCAGCTAAAATTGAAAGTGACGGTGGAGTCTTTAGGAGGCGGCCTGTGATTTCCAAATTATCATATTTTCCGAGTCAATAATAAAAAGCTTATGATAGTGCTAGCTATGCTGACAGGCTTTAATAAGATAGGGTCGCTGGAGCGCGGCAGACCGAGGGCCAAGGAGTTCTGTGTGTTTGCGTATATATCTGAATGTGTGTGCGTGTTGTGCACCTGAGAGAAACGTGTGCGTGAATATGAGTTTCAGTCCAGCAAAGTGTGTTTTTTCTGAGAACACATACCGTATACGTGTGCGGTTATGTGCATGCATCATATACAATAAAGCATATGTGAGTCATGCAAGTGCAGCCAGTGTCTGTACAGATGGAGGAGAGTTGCCTCCCACCAGACAAGCTCAGAAAATGTAAAACTGGGAGAAAATATAAATCACAACTCTGACACAGACCCAACACCGGGGATTCCTATAGCTAGATTTCTGTACCATCTTTATTTACGAGATATTTTCCATGCACAACACTGCAAACCTCGCACATTCCTTTCAGTTTACAAGAGCTTGTGTTATTGTTTATTGGGTTATTTCAGCCAAGATCATTTGAACAAAAGCAACTCTCACTACCATAAAACACTCATATTATTCCGTAATAACATTGTCAGAGTTGTATTATTTTTATTGACACATCACATAGTTATTTTATGGCATGAATGTAACATGGCCCACTCAGCTTATGGAAACTTGTTCAGCTCAATTGCTTATGAAAGTAACCCCGCTGCTTGATGTGTTGTCTCATGTATAACTAAACCAACCTGAATATGGTGAAAGTTTGCATATTCTGCACGGCGTGTGACTAGCCTGCCTTCTACCATCACTACATGACTGTGTGCACCAATGCCACATACTGTATGACACATGAGTCATTGTATCTGGGGACCTCATTGATACCATATTAGGAGAAAAGATAAAAACTAACAGGTCCATTGGGCACAAGTGTAGATCCTTCATTAGGGCACTGCTCATTGATTTCCCTGTTGGTAATCTCACACTGATGAAGTGAGTGGGTACAAATATTCATGGCTCAGTGATTACCTTGACCCCATCCCACCCACAGCCATTAAGAATGGGGGGGTGGAGGGGTTTGCTGGGTAGGGATAATTGTCTCTGGGGAGGTCAAGAGGGAAGGTTAGGAAGGGGACATCCCAAAGGTTTCAGACATGTGGAACAAGCAAAGAGGTGAGTGTGCTTTCGGCATGCGGTGGAGATGGTTTGGAGGTACGAGTGGAGAGGCGATCAGTGCTCTGTTAATAGAAGTGTGTCCACAATCTCTCTCTCTGTCTCTTTCTCACACACACACACACACACACACACACACACATGAGCATCCATCATTAACACAACCACTCTTGTCTGCTATACCACAGTTCTCCAGGGAAAGAAGGCTTCCCACACACATGGGCACAAGTTCATTAGCTGCATCCCAATGCTGCCTTAAATGTGGACAATGAATTATGTCACTTTATCTTTGCTAAAGTTTGACCACATTACATCATGTTCTCAGGTAAAGTAACTATAGTTATCCATTTTGGATTGCAGGTGGAGAGTTCTGCCTGGGCAGTAAGTTCAGTTCTTCACATTCCCGACCAAACAACCCAATGATGTCTACTTTGGCTTGTTCATTTTAATGGTATACATTTTATTGACACTGTTATTGTCACAATCTGATTTACGTAGTTGAAGCTTCATTACATCCGTATGTGAGAGAGGCTCATTAGAATGGCCCTGCTACTCCATGACAGCCACAAGAGCCTGTTATGAAAAGCGGGCACTGTCCTGTCCTTTCCAATAACCTTTCCTTGGAAGGAAGAAGACAGGGAGAGGCAAAACAGGTACAGTAAAGAAAAGAAACAGAGGAGAGAGAGAAAAAGTCGAAAAGGTGAATCAAAAAGATGCAAAGTACCAAAGGATCGTCCAACAATGAGGGACAGGAGAGCTATTATTTTGCCTTTTTTTGTTTAGTCAGTGTGGAGGTGAATGGAGGCGGGTCGGAGGAGGAGGGTGGGTAACGGTTGGTGGCATTATCGCCTACACGGCTGACAGGGAGCTCTGAGTCTAAAGCCCTTTCTCATTAGATATGCGAGCACATTAGCGTGGACGGCTGTCTTGCTAAAGGTCAGGGTTGGAGGATGCTGGGATGACGGCGAAGCGCGAAGCGATGAGCGTCCAACCTTCGGGCTCACCTCTTTGAACTTCAATCAGTTTGGCCTGGGCTTAATAGGTCCCTGGGGAGGATCAGAAGCAGAAAAGGAATGGGGAGGGGAGGGGAGCCTTAATGGGACATCACGCCACCTTGACATTTTAATTAAGACTCCCAGCCATTAGCATGCCAGAAGTTGGACTGTTAGAATGGAGCCTATGTAAAAGCAAATGACAGAATGCCATTTTTCTCTACTTTGCATGTGTCACATAAGAATCCATAGGGCAACATGATGAAGAGGTAAGAAGAAATGAAGGATTTGTAAGAGCATAATATTGATGAAATAATATTCTTTAGATGGTGATCTAGTACATCACTGTATACATTGTGTAATCAAGGGCTATGGTTGTATGTATTGCGTAAACAAGTGACTTTATATCAGGATTTAATACTGTTAAGATTCTCTCTTCCTTGTGCATCACTGTTGTTTTCCCTTCAATTTTCCAGCATTAAACTGAACTGAGTTCATGAATACTTGATGAGAACACACAGTTTAGAACATTATTAAGCTGTAGCTCCTTCAAACATGTTCTTCAAATCATTTGTACAGTGTAGATGGCACACTTTGTTTTATTTACAATTTAATAATTACTTTTTGTTAGAGGCAAATAATTAAAACTTTTGACTTGTGTATGTTTTTTTACGCCTCGTTTAGGTATTATTACTGTAAAGAGCACACATGTGTAGAGGAAAGTTCCTTTATTCAGGCATGTATTTTTGCAGAATGCATACATTTCAAAGAACAGAGATGCAACATGAAGTAATAGTTAACCAACCAAGTGCAACCATCAAATCTTGATTATATTTAAGGCACATTGTAAAAAATGTACTTTGTGTTATAATGTAATATATTTGTATTAGATGAACTATTCTGTCAATGTTAGCTAAATTAAGTGAATTCCACCAAATGTAATTAACGTCTAGGAATTAAAAAAATATATATTTATTTTATTTTTTGCATCTTTTACCTCATTGCTTCAGTTTTACTGTCTGCATCTTCGATCACTTCACCGCGCCCATAAGCCTCATTTCCAGCTGCAGGAAGCAGCTGTTTCCAATGAAACACGAATGGTATGGTACCTGCCCTGCACCATGGGACTGACAGAAGTAGCAATTGGTTAGGACTGGATTTGTTGAGCTAAATCTGAATCTGAATCAGAATTGGTCAAATCTAAGTAATAGCTAACCGTACATGCATCCACACATGTGCTCACACATGGTCACACGCAAATTTTTAGTATTGTTTTTTCTTTCCTCCAATTTACAGACAGTCTGTGTGATGAACTTAATGGACTTTTCTCTAGCCCAGAATTTGACAAATCCCATCTTGAATTATGAAGAAAGAAGGCGCTATCGATCTACAGGGCCACCTAATTTATCACACCGCCTGAAGTTCCACAAAAAATATTTGACCAAGGGGGTTATTCAATACTATTTTATTCCTGGGTCCACAGAATGAAACTGCTCTTCTTCTGCAAAAAAAAGTGAATGATGACAGATGTCAGGAGAGGATAAGATTTGAGACAGAAAGTCTCTCTCTGTTACCTTTCACTTCTGCAAGCTTCATTGACAACATGAACAGTCTCTAGGCTCTCTAACCAATGATTTACAAACCAAAGTCTCCCTTTGCTTACCTACTGCACTGAAACAGAATACCCTATAAAGTACTGTGGCTTCTGAATGCCAGCTTACAGCAGTTATTGTCCTCTTGAACATAAAACTGGCACATAGTGACATAAACCAGAATGATCAACTAGTTACTTGATGACAAATGAAGTCATTGACCTCAAAGCCACAGTGTTGTATGCCTGTCATCCTCTCATTCTGGTCACTACGAGTTCTGTGCCAGACTTACAGATGGTACAACACATGTTTAATTGCATTTTGTTACCTCCATTTCATACAGGGTCTTGTCCTCTGAGAGGGTCCAGGTCTCCCTATACACCCACAACAATCTTTATAAGTGCAGAGAAACCATTGTAAAGGCACTGACCCTGCTGAGAACAGGGCACTAATAGCAGTACCTCTTAAGCCAAATGTGATAGCAACTGACAAGCCTCATCCCAAAGTGCACAGGGAGCTAACTCCTGTATAATGTATCTGCAGTGTACAGCAAAGCATGAAGCTACGAAAACTATGAACAGAAAGTGTTGTGTGTGTTGCACCCTGAAAAGGGGAGACATCAACAATGCTTCCTCTCTGGCCGCTTGATTTTTTTTTCTCAAGTATTTATATAGGTACAAATGTTCTAACCATGATATGAATTTTCTTTCCATTTCTATGTCAACTTTCCAATAAAAGTTTCTTCATTTCTTTGGCAGAGAAGGTAACAGGTAAGATATATTGTCATTTCTCTTAAACCTGTAAAATAAAAAGTGACAGTATTTTTTAAAATTGTCTATTAATTAACAAACTTAAATGACCAAACTGTATTATAAATAAACAAATGTTAAACATTAGCAGCCATTTGGCTCTTCTATTTGTCTCTTCACACACATACACAAAGTTTAGCTATCTGCTTAATGGTTAACCAATTAACAATCTAAAAATCGAAACAGTCAATCAGCACGTTAACGAAACACAAATGAGAAACCATATTCCAAAGATCAAAAACATAAATGGTACAATGGTACACGGGGGCAGCTCAGCCTTAGGGTTTGCATATGGATTAAGTTATTGAACTCTTTACTCTGCTTCACAAACCGTAGTATCCTAATACTTTTAAAGTTTTTAACATTGTTAACCTTTAAAAAAACACCTTTGCATATATTTAAGCCCTTTAAGCATTTTAACCCTTTATAGGACCTTATATGTACTATACACTTTTTATGTCCTTATGTTTTTTTTATCAGTGTTGGGAAAGTTACTCAGAAACTGTAATGAGTTATTACTTATAACTCCTCCTCAAAAAAATAATAATATTACTTTACTTATTACTGGATATGAAAAGTAACTAGTTGCATTACTCTTTACTTTCCCTCTATCCCAGTGCTTTTGAACTATAGGCCTATGTACTGTTTTTCTGCACATGCATTTATAAGAGCAATTTTCAATGTTCAAACAAAAAATGAAATGTTGCTTAACAGCACTGTCTCCTGACCAGTCCAAGCATTACTGGCAGTAACGGCCGGAGTTTCTTTCTACAAGTTTCACATTGCTGTGCTGCATTATGTTTGCAGTTTAAAGCTTTTTCCTGTTTGCACAAAGTTTACAATGGACGACGATGTTCTTTGCATCTTGCAGCTGTCGAAAGAACGCCTCTCTCCCTTGTTCTCCGACAGCTGACTTGAGCAACATAAAATCCGGCTTCTCGATCTGAACTGCCTCACAGTCGCGCGTCAAGGACAACAAACAGCATTCTAGTTACTACTCATTTTGGTTTAGTCTGCTCGGTACTCTGTGTTCTAGTTCTGGGTTCTGGTTTAGGTTTTTGTCTGTTATGATTCCTGTGTTATAGTTGGTCGGTGTTTGTCTGTTTACATGGGTTTCTGTTATTGTCTGAGTTAGATTCTTGTCTGGTATTTTGTTACATGTGTTCTGTCTGTTGGTTATTAATTTTGCCCCATGTCTGTCTGTCAAGTGTTCCATCTGTTCCCCCATTTATCACTCTCTCTGCCTGCCTCTTTGTTCCCCTTTGCTGTCTCTGCCTGCCTGCTTCTCTCTGTTACCTCCAGTAATCTGCCTGCCATCCAGTCTCTCTGTTTTCCCCTTCTGTCTCTCTGCCTCGTTAACCCTGATCCCAGTCACCTTTGTTGCTCCCGCCCTGCTCGTTAGTCCCTGTGTATAAATGTTTGGTGTTTCTGTTTATTCCCTGTCCGGTTGTTGTTGCATGTCTGTTCTGTCGGATGTTGTGTTACTACCTGTTCCTGTATCTGTGAGTTTTGTTCACGCCTGTTTTTGTGCTCTGGATTAAAGAACCCTGTACTCATCTCAGCTCACAGTGTCTTGCATTTGGGCTCACTTCTGCTTTGCGTACCCATCGATCCTGACAAGGATGACATTCAAGGGGTAAAAAATAATCACAATTCCATTTAAAATCTAATAAATAAAATCAATCATTGAAATATAAATTGTTTGTATAGGAACATACATACAAAAAACATAATTCAGAGGGGAATAATTGGTTAATGCACTAAAATTTGAGAAATGGCATAACTCTTCAATTCCTACTGTAATGAAAAGCTTGCTGTTTTTTGGCTCTCCGGAAATTTCTGGTTTACATGGTTTAATCTGCAAAAACACCTTATTTTTGTTATACTTCACATTGCTGCAGCTGCTCTTTTCACCCTGTGTGTTGAACACTCATTTTAGATACAGAGTGGAGCATCTCACTTCTATTTGATCTTTGTTTGGGGTTGAGCATGCGCAGTACCTAGTTAAGGACTACTAGTCAATCAGAAGCAGAGTCCAGACTAATTGTATTAGGTAAGGGAACTAACACTGAAAGTAAGACAGGCTGTCTTATTTTTAGTGTTAGTGTTACACCAAGAAGGGTATACAGGAGCTAAAAGATCTCAATGATAACACTAACAGTATAAGTCCAACACCAGCGCTACAAAGCCTCATGATACCTGAAGCTGAATTCTAACATGATGTTTTTGAAATAATGAGATTCTCAAATTATACTGTGCAGTATCCCACCGTAGCAGATATACACTTACCTGAAAATACAGACAGAAAACATTATTTGGAACATTATTTGCAGAGAGACTGACTGAAGAAACCCATCATTGGGAAAAGTCCACAGAAGCTAGTGAAACACAAGTTAGCTTAGTAGGAATTAGTTTAGTAAGGAAACCTCTCCTAAGCTCTTGAGTGCACAAATGAATCTGACAGCTGTTGCCAACTACCTTATGAGCCAGCTACTGTATCCAGTCTTAACACTGTAAATAACTTCTGTTGTTTTTACAGTATTAATACTGTACTCTCAACAGTGCCTCACTGTAGAATATGTGTAAAGAAAGTATTAATGTCACAGTATGGTCATATTTTTGCTGTAAATCTGATTACAAGTATAAACTTTGCCCACCATAATGGAAAGAACATATTGATGTTGGTGAAATGTTTTTTTTTTTTTTAAAGTGGTTTAAGATTTACCTCTTAATTTTATACTCATGTTTTGTTGTTTGCCCATTGTTGTGGCTTCTGCATGGACTCTCCCTCTCCATGACCAGCCAGTTTGCAAAGGTGAGAGCAAGTCTTTTGTCAAATCAAGAAACCAAACAATTTGAAGTGAGACAGAATTCTGTCTACGATCCCTTACTTTCTAGCTACTTGTTGCATATAATTTTAACAATAAACCTTTAACAGGGGACATAAAGGCATGTGTTGGAACTTGAGTGCTGCTTTTCTGCTTGCAATAATTTAAAAACAGAAATACACAATAAGAAAAAAAGGATCAAATCAAATAGATCCAACATAAACAAATAGATTTATTTACATTTAGTCATATCATATCATTTTAAGGTTCCATCTGCTAGTCATGAAAAAAAACATCTATTCAATGCACTTTTTATCAGTGCAACAGTCTACGGCTCTGAATAGCCTTATATACCTTCTATCCTTACAGTGAGCTGTATTAGTGCTGGGGATATACTCTAAGGGTTTCTCCTCGTGTCAGAGGATTGATCTACACCAGTGGGAGGCTACTTTGTTTCATTGCCAAGTGTTAAGCTATCAGCGTAATGATGAACCTGTGACAGAAGCTGCAGCAAACAGCTTCTGCGCAAAGAGTTATGATGCCAGCCATTAACGGATCGGCAACACGAGCACGGGAGATAAGTCCCCGAGGTGAACTCCTGTGGCACATACAGAGAGAACACTCTTTTTATTCCTCCTGCTTTTTCACTGACATCCCCCATCCGTTCATTTTCCATTTCTATTCTCTATAGCCTATGGGGCAGGCAAACCTTTCTACTATCCCTAGTTTTCGAGTTCACACAGAGAAATAGAGCAGTGCATTATTGGTCTTGTCCCTTCAATTTTAATCTAGGTCCTGATAAATGCCCTCCAATCTGAAATAAATAGTCAATAAATTTATTTACTAGAGTTAGTTGAGAAGCACGGCATCATTCTCATGTCTGTACACTAAATATGAAGCTAGAGCCAGAAGACAGTTAGCTCAGCTAAGCATTAAGACTGGATACTTGGAGAAACAGCTAAACTGGCTCTCTCCAAAGGTACAGTAACAAAATCCACCTACCAGCACCTCTAAAGCTCACTGATTAACATGTTATGTCTTTCCTGGATTCAGAGACACCCAGACGTTATTGCTTCAAGTCTTTATGCTAAGCTAAGCTAACCGTCTGCTTTGTGGCATAGATGTTCTCTTGTGGATCTCGGTAACAAAGTAAATAAAGCATATTTCCTAAAATGTCAAATTATGCCTTTAAATTAGATTTAAGTAAGGGTAAGTCTGTGTTTCTAAGGAAACTTGTTCCCTAGATCATATTCACAAGGAGAGTGTATGCAGTTAATAGTCTGCTTTTCTCATTTTTAAAAAGATGAGAAAAGCATCATCAAATGACTTTTCCTCATTCTTTTTTTAATCAAGCCACATTGGGGCACAGTGATTATAAACTTTTTCCTGTTTAAACTAATGTGTTGTGTTGTAAACTGTAGACTAACCGACAGAAATCCTATGCACAAAATGCACATTTTAATTACTATCCTGTAGTTTAAGTTACCTAAGCATGCAGTGAGTAATCCGTCGGTGTCAAAATGGTCAACATGACTTTTTGACTTGCATTAATAACAGAGTCTATTAGTCTAACACATTTCAGGGATTTGAGCAGTCATCCGCTAGAGCGGCTAATTGTATTGTTTTATCCCAAAGTTAAGGACCAAAATACTGAACTAATACAGTACACCCACACTACTTCAGCCAAGTCAATTTCAGTTTTTAAATAGAGAGCTTAGTTTGAAGTAGTTCATATTAATAACTGGCAAACAAACTTACATGTGCAAGTAATAGCTTCTTAACAAAGTTTGTATGAAACTGCTCTGAAAAAAAATGTAAAGCTAAGTAAATCTATCATCTCAAGGTTTCATCAAAGTTTAGGGAGAGATTTAGAATTCATAATGAAAGCAATTTGGAAAAGCACTCCACCTACGGCAAAACAGAATGGGACTTATAATCCTGAGCATCAGAGCTGAACGTCTCAACTAGTGCGGGCTCCATGTAAATGGGCTTAATCAAAAGCTTTACATCTGCCGGTGTCATAATTTCGATGGAAGGTCATTACTAGTTTGGGGAGCAGCTGAGCATTTCTCTGTTTAAAAAAAGAAGAGAAAAAACTAATTAGTTTGCACAACAAAAAACAAAAGGGCTAAAACATGGCTGCACTGCGGGCTATCTCGCAGATAACTCTCTTAGCCAGACATGTTTCGTAATTAGTTTTTCCCCTCCACTGGGATATTCAATAACCTGCAGTTGGAGTGATGGAAAAAGAGATAGCGATACTTATCTCAAATGTTTTCTCTCCACAAAAAAATAATCCTGTCATTCAAAAGCAGAGGATTAAAACTAGAAAGAGTGAGAAATGTTTTTTGCTGGTAAACAGGTTTTGAGGGAGGGACATTCCCTCATGGATTTAGCAGAAAAGCATATTTATTCCACTCCAGTTAATTTTTTTGACTCCCTGCAGTCCTCCCTCCAACTTTTTGCTTCTGTGGAAGTAAACAAAATTGCATTAAGAGCATAAAATAATGAACTAAAACGATAAGTAACTTAAATGAGGCCAGGGACAAGTATTTAAGAGATCTGTTTTTGAAGTACTGCAGCGTTGCTCACCTTTTTTTTGTGTGTGTTTAACTGGGGGAGTTTTCACTTGAATACCCAGCTGTTGAGAATCACTTGTCATTGGCAGATTTATAAATATATATACTATATATAAATGTCCTAAAGCCAAGCTACTATATCTGCTTATTCTATTTCCTATCGTATATTAATTTGAAGACAGTTATCTAATTGCACAGTCCATGTTGGTCTATTCAGGCTAGATAAATTCTAAAAATGGCTTAATTACCTCTCTTGTGGAACATAAAGACAACAGCCTTCGTCAGTGCCAACCTTTCTGTTAGTCTGTGATGTGGCCCGGGGGGCCCAGACACTGGCCACTGGCTCTGAGGCGCTGATGGACAGATATGTTGGTGCAGTCACATGTCCAGTGTCTGGGAGATGTGATTACTTCTGACAGCTTGTTTGTTCTCATTCCACCTGGCTGCAGCCAACCCCTGAGCCCCACCACAGGACAAAGCTGCTACTATGCTAACAGCAAAAAATATAGCTTAATAAATCCTTCTCATGCGTTTGATCAGCCAAGCATTAATGTACAGTCAAGCATTGTTGACCATTTGAATGAGCACCTAAAGATGCAGTTATATTTTTTCAAATCAAATAATACTATAAGAACTATGTAACAGGAGAGAAGAAAGACATTATTAGATGCAGATATTTATTTCTAACTTTACTTGTCTTATAAATATGTTGGTTAGAAATGTCCTTTGTTGTTATCTGCTCTTGTGTAATTTGCTGTTTTTGCAGACTGCTGTTAATGCAATCTGACCACTTCCTGCATGTTTATCTGTTATCACGATACGTAATCAATACGTTCTGATTCCAAACATGTCAAATACGGCAGCTTGGTACACTTCAAACTATGATGCTTTGGGTACCCCTCTAGCATCAGTTTGGAACTGCAGGGCTCCGCGGTCAAAGTACTTGGTTAGGTTAAGGAAAAGATCACGATTTGGGAAAAAATAAATACTTTAGTTACTAAGTTAACTTAGTTATGTTAAGGAAGACAAGTACTCTTTATACTATGTCATCAAACTTTAACAGCAAACATAACAAAAGAAGGGCACATCCAAAAATAAAGGTGTTATACAGTCTTATAGATTGATATATATGGCCACTGGCCAAGTTTTTACGCACTGGAATGAAAACAGGGTGCAATAACAGTGTCGTGACATAGTCTGTCTGTCTGTCAGTTGGGCCGCTACTTTGGTCTGCACTGAAATATCTCAACAATAAGTGAATGGATTCAATGACATTTTGTACAGACATGCATTAACCCCAGAGGATGAATTCTAATAAATTTGGAACATCTGACTTTTTCTCTTGAACCACTTGCAGGTTGACATTTGTAATTTTTAGTGAAATGTCCCAACAATAGAATGGATTGCAATAAAATGGGGTATAGGATGACTTAGGAGATCCCTTTGGCGTCTACCATCATCTGGCCAAAATTGAAGTTTGTCCAATACAACTGCGCTATGTACTGCTAATTAGCAAATGTTAGCATGCTAATCCACTAAACTAAGATGGTAGACAAAGTAATCTTTAATCCTGTTGTTAGCTCATTGTAATTTTGAGCGTTTTGCCATGCTAGTGTTTATACATTAACTGAAAGCACTGCTTTGCGTTAGTACAGCTTCACAGTGCCTCTCATGTAGACTCTTTTAGTCACTTTTCTCTACCAGTTTTCTCTACCTTCTACTTTGTTGTTGTTCCTCTCTGAGTTACTTTGTGAAACTCAACACTTGCTGTAGATATTTCACATTAAGAACATACCAATATTTCAAGGAGGACCAAACTGAAGCGGTTATAAAGGATTCAGATATACTGTCCCTTTAAGCCTTGTTGTAAGTTGTTCCATAACTTACAACAAGGCTTAAAAAAACAAGGGAGGATTCAAAGAGATTTTAAGCACAACAGAACATGAATCTGTAGGGATCTATCATTACTTTTAACTACAGTTCTGGCTGGACTTTGGAAATCATTAGAATGCTTTTAAGAAAAGGATTTGGTGCCTGTGTGCAGCCATGTGGTGACATAACGAGTATGTTTGCGGGATGACTGATGCGTCTGTTTTTATGATCCTGCCTGCTATGCATCTCCACAAAGTGCTTGGCTGTTTACAGAGACATCAAACCAAATCAATAGGCTGTGAATGGACAGGTCACTAAACACTCACTCCCTCATTAAGACAACCAGCTCATATTTTAGATGCACTCATGGGCACACATTAACACTACAAATACACAAGACCCACACATACAAAGTGAGGCAGAGAAGAAACACACCCGTCTAACCCTTTTCAGCATTCCTGCCGGAAAGCCACATTAAAAGTTAGTCTTAAGAAAACAACCACTGTTCATCTCCCCTCACACCTCTAGATATGACAAATAATATGTCTTACTCAATAAATGAATTCAAGGAAATGTTTCAATGCCACGTTGTTGGAAACACAAAATATGTGAATGATCATTCTCCAGCAAAGCTCAGACAGCACCATGGCAACCTGATAAAAACATGCAAGTCTGTGAAGGACATGACTTCAGCTGAGCTATTCAAAAAGTACTTTATGGCATTCATGGAATTCTTCAGAGATTTGGATGAGCTTGACTAAATGTTACAGTGTTCTGGAGGAAATCTTTAGCCTCCTGATGATGCTCCATGAGAGAATCTGCTGCGTGGCAAACTTTGTCGACTTAAAAACATGCACATAGTCTGTACACACATATGTGCACTGCCGCTGTTCAAAGCCACTGCCGAGAGAGTAGACAGACTTTTGAAAATGGCCCGCTGAATTGCAGGCCACTCTCCACTCATGCACATTCACAAAGCATATCATTAAACATAATAGGGGTTTTATCACCGACTGTCAAGAAATACCGCTGCATTTGCATTCAAATTTAATTTGCCATGCTGAAGCTCATGCATCCAAGAAATATTCCTGTATACCCTCCACCTTGCATCACACACATATGCACACACAAGCATGCTCAAGTCCTATGCTCATGATTTTTAATACCATCATAAACAGGGAAGATGTTGCATAAAGTCCCTATATTTTAGTTGGGACGTTTACTGCTGTTAATTCAATCTGCAGTGAGAACACACAGAATTTCATATAATCTGTTGATGCTACTTAGTAGGTGCAGAATTTGGTGACATCCACTAAGATTCTCAGTTACTGTCTGTGTTATTTAGATTAAGTAATTTGGATTACTGCATGGAATAACATGTTTATTTCTTTAGCGTTTGTGTAAATCTAATCTAATCTCTTATCTAATCTTAATAAGTGAGCTTTAGTCCTACTAAACCTGGGGTATGATTTAGTGTTGAGTTGAAACACTGCACCGTCAAAAGAAATAATGCCGAAAAAATAACTGAAAAGAAATGATCAGCTCGCATTTTTACCTCTAAAGTATGTCCAGAATCTCAAACAGATGCAATTCCTTACATCGGAGGAGCTCTTTTTGAAAGAGTGAGACTCTTCCCTCCTCTGCCTCTCTGTCTTTTTCCCTGTCTCTTTTCACCTGGAGTAATGCAGACTCCATTTCACCGACAAAATATCCTCTGTAGAAACTGTCAAAGTGTTTACCCACAGGCCTGAGTCCCTATCTGAGGCCTGACATCTAATATAGAGAACTGGCCTGCAGCACACACCGCCTTCCCTGCCAAACGTCCAGAATGAGAGGGAGTGAAGAGGGAGGGGGCAGGGAGAGAGAGGAGCTTGAATGGGGTGAGGGGGGAGAGACAGATGAGAAGAACTGGCGGGGCAGAGAAAGGGGGCGAGAAGAGGAGGAGTAGAGGTTAGAGGATAGGAAGAATAGTGGGGTTAGATGAAATCCTCAATAGCCTTCTCTCAGTAGAAAGGCATAAAGTAAGTAAACACATACCCTACAGTATATCTTAACAGACATGGAGGACCAAAAATCTCCAGGGTGCCATACACATACCTTTGCATTTGTCACCAGTGGTATTTTGTACCCAAAAAACAAAACAAAACAATGCACCATTAGACATAAGCTCTAATGAAACTGAAATAGTTTAAAAGTTCACATTTAACATGTTTCACTAATATATGTTCATGAATTAGTTCTGTAAAATGTCTTTAGTGTATTTACAACCTTGTCAAAGAGATGGAATATCCAGCTATTAAAATCAAATCAACTTTCCGGGCTAAACACTGTTTTTCCCTGGGTGTTTATGCAATAAATGCAATAAATGTGCTACTTTATTGTACCTTTAGTGTGTGGAGGGTAGCGAAAGGTACATGTTTTACAACCTATAAGGAAGACATTTCTATAAAATGGGAGCTGCCTCTTGAGCACCATCAAGTTTTACTATCATCTTTAGCTTGCACAAGGAGAGCAGCACCTAAACGCTGGCTGCTTGTCCTTCTCAGCCACAGACAGTGACAAAAACACGTGCTGCTGAATGCAGCCAAATGTACTCATGTTATACATACTGTACACGTGCACACACATACACACCGCACATATCGGCTGCACAATGGGGGACCTCAATCCAATTAGCTTGATTATTAATTAAAGTGTGCACTGTGAGGAGACCTGGTACAGGTGGAAGAGGCTCAAAAGGGGCGTCCGCTGACAGGCCTCTGGACTCACTGTAGCAGTAGGTGATCAGGCTGCTCGGCCAACGCACTTATCCATGCATTCTTTGTGGGGACATAGTGCATTCCTTAGCCCCTTACCCTAACCTTAACAACCCAAATTCCTAACCTTCACACTTACCCTAACCTTAACTTAGTTCTAACCTTAACTCAGAAAATCCTTTAAAGTTGTGGGGTCCAGGATTTTGGTCCCCACA
>JAPMOB010212017.1:0-10985 GCA_029875015.1 Lepomis gibbosus | reverse complement strand
GTGTGTGTGAGAGAGAGAGAGTGAGAGAGAGAGATAGAGAAGTGCAATAGATGGGGTTAGAAACAATGCTAGCCGCTAGGCAGCATGAAAGGGAACAACCAAGAGAGACCCTGCCCTCTGACAAACAAAGTGAGTTAGACAGAAAGAGAGAGATACATAGATTTAGGGTGAGTGAGAGAGGCAAACAGTCACTGAGAGAGACAGAGGAGAAAGTGAGAGCGATGGAAATGGAGAAAGAGACAAAGTGAGAGAGAGAGAGACATATGAGAAAATCAATGTTGTGTCCACCAGGGACAGAATGTCACAATGTTTTTTTTTTACTCTGTGGTATAATGGAGGGCTGGATCTTTTTACTGCAGGAGTCACCTTGTCTAATAGAGGGAGGGATGGGGGGTGAAAAGGGAAAAAGAAGGAAATAGTGAGGAAAGAGAGAGAGAGAGAATTTAAAGTAGGGGGCTAGTTGGAGGGAGATGGAAAAGAGGGATGGTGAAAAAGGAGAGGATATATATAAGGATAGATTGGGATGGAAGGAGGGCAGAAGAAAGGGGAAGAAAGAGAGATTGAGGGAAAAAGATCAAGAGGGAAGAAAGACAAAAGATTGACAGACACATGACGAGAGAAACAAGAGGAAGAACAATTAATGAAGGGAGAGTAAAATTGTTGGTGGGAAGAATGGAGGATGAGCATGTGATGACAGATAGTGAGTGAGAGGAAGAGAGAAAAAGGAGAAAAGGGAGAGTGATGCAATTTGAGGGGGAGGAAAGGGGGAAGGAAAATATGGAGGGAGGAAAAAGGAGGAGGAGAAAGTGTAAGAAAGTAGTGCTGACAAGACGAGAAACTAGAGACAAAAAGACGAGGAGAATAGGGAGGAGGAGGAGGAGAAGGAGGCACTAAAAAACGTCAAAAAGGAGGAGGAAGAAATAAATGATCTGAGTCACTCCAAATTTTGGCAGAAAAAAGGAAAATGATTCACTTTGTAGGTCAAAGCAATTTAGCGCGAAACATTTTAACGGGGGAAGAGACAATTTTACCATCAATTTTGATTGATATGACTTTCGAGCTTTGGTGGAAAGTGAAGAGCTGTGTTAGAAGAGAGACACTGGTGTTAAAAAGGTAGGGGCAGGGTGCAGAATTTGAGAGAGTAATATGTCCATTGTGCAATGTCTGGAAACTCCTATTGAATTTCACCTACTTTACATTGTGGTTGTTCAGCGGGACAATCATAGGAGACTGTGGCTATACTGGGCAGCTCCCAGGTGTAAATGCGTGTTAATGTATGGATGCGGTAGAGGTAATTACTCTGCAAACTTTCCCTTGATAAATATAGGTCAAATACATTATATCAACATGGAAGCTGTAACGTTGCAGCTAAGATTTTTTAACATGAGTTATCATGTACACTACGTGGATTTGTGATGCATTGAACTGTTTTTGTTTTTAATGTGCTATGTCTACTTGATGTTCCTTTTAACCTTCTATCCTAAAGCACCTAGGCTTTGAAAGGTGCTATAAAAATACAGTTTTACTTACTTAAGATGTGATTTGTTGTTGTTTTCTGGCAAGTCAAATGGTTTTGAAATACTTGAGTGAGTCCAAAGTAAAACAGGTATGATGGTGAATAGTGTTTAGTTTGGCTTGTGTCTGATGTGAGAGGGGAGAGTGGATTAGATGATCAGAGGCCAACCTGAACTGAAAGGTTTGGAATCCAGCCACGAGAACTGACACTCTCTCACTGACATTCACACACACCAGTAAAGAGCAGAGAACAGGCACTTTTAGGTTCATTTAACTTAAGAGTAATAATCTCCTGTGGACTTTGGCGGCCATATTGAACTTACATCACACTTGGGAGAGGAAAACAACCAAAGGAGCACATTTGCCTGTAGCCTAACTCTGAATTACTGATCTGTAGCAAGATGCATATTAATCAATTCACAGATTGCCCAATAAAAAAGCACTAGAAACACATAGATCTTAACAATTCAAGCACACATTAGTTCATATTTTAAGGTGAAACATGTATTTGGCTGATTATACAGATGTACTGGAAATAAATTCAAGTAGTGTTGTAATTGTCTCTGTGAGTGCTTGCTAAGCTTAGCTAAGCTGTGTTTTTGCTAGAGGGGTGAAATATTGTGATGACTGTGCCAAGCCAAACCTGGGCCAGGAATTCTTATTAAGTTCTCTGTTGGTAAGAATCTATCTGAAGTCATTTTGTTTTGTGAGAAAGCACTAGTTTGATGCACATCAGCAGTACAAAATAACATAAATATAATGAAAAGGAAAAGGGACTATTAAACTACTCTCTTAATCACAGCTCCAAACACTACTACCAAGGTTGGATATCAATTAGTAGCACTTGTCAGCTATACAAAGCTAAACAGAATGTTTGTGGTTAGGGAAACAATCTCACCTCAAGGCTCATTTAGTGGCCGTTCTGTAGCTTTTGATGATAGCACATGATCATCAGCAGATATTCTATTTTTTTAGCACTTTAACGACTTCTCATCCATGGTGACTTAAAGCTGAGTTTCACAGTTCAATGTTGAAATTGTATACAGCAAAGTTTTACTTTGTAACTGTTCTGGGGCTTTTAATCATACTGCATGATCTTCATTGCCATAACAGAACGAAATAAATGATCATTTGTTTTCATCTAGCACTCTTCTGGTGGATATATATGACAGATAGAGTTGCCATGCAATCAAATATGACCCATCTTTGCATCAGTGATTGCAATAATGATTTATTTAATTAGTTAAAATCCATTTCTGTATAATTTATTTGCAGCCTTCCAGCCACACATATGTATATTTTAAAAAATGTGTTTTTATTATGTTTATATTAATATTATTTTGACATTGAAACAAAATCACTGCAATTTGTGTATTATATCACAATAATCCACTTACACTCTCCTTATCTCTTTTTTATGTTTTTTTCCCGTCAGTCAACAGCTCTAGTAGTGAGATAAGGCTTGCGAGCATCCAGAAGGATGGGCTATTATGTTTTTGCATCTTGTAGTTATTATGCTCTAATCTGTTTTTCTATCCAATTCTTCCTTATTTCCGTCTCTCATGTCAGTCATGGCTGTTACACAAAAAAAGATATATTGAGCAAATCTGCTTTTTTCAGTATTATCTAGCTTTATAGTCCCATGTTCTACGTTGTTACAAAACTCAACTGTCCTACACATCAGCCCCTGGTCATTGTTCTTTAAAACAATTCAACTGTGTTCTATTCTATTCTGTCTAACCCTGTATCAAACTCTCTCGCATTGAGGACATTGTTTACACCCAAGAGTCTGTCTAGTTTCCTATGCAGCAAAAGAGCTGATTGATCAGACATTATTGATGAGTAGCATTGATTGGCAGCGTATTGAACACACTATTGGTGATTAGAACGTCATGAATAAATGACAGGGGTGTATTGAGCACTTGATGTGAGGACAAATCCTCTCTGGACAGGAAGAGAGGAGATTAGAAAAGTGGGAATGTTGGGGGAGGGGAACAAAGTGGAGTAGAAGGTGTGAGGGAAAAAAGGGAGGAGGAGAGAGAGAAGTAATGAAAAGCAGAATACTAAATAGAGTGAAGAGGTGCAGCAAAGATGGAAAGAACAGACAACATCATGAGGAACTGGAAAATGTGTCAAGGTGTTTCATTTATAAGAGAAACAGTTCAACTTAATCCAAACCAAATTAATCAATAAATTTTGATGCCATATCTAGGAATAACACTGATTTCCATTTCTTTGTGATTCAAATTTAAAATATGAACACTGTAGATTCATGTTGTGTATTACTATCAAATGTATTATCCATTACATTCAGTTTCTCCTTTTTCTCCCTAACATAGCTTTAATGTTGAATAAATAATCTTGTTCCTCTCTGTCTGACAGTAAAACACATGCCTATATATTGTGTTTACACTGAGTGAATTATTTAAACCAACAACCATATCATACACATTTCTACAAAATTCCGCCTGCCATATTTAAAATGTCTGAAAGCATTGAAATCTCTACCAGAATCTGAATTAAAGATACTGGAGAAGGGGTTAAACAGCATGTTTCTGTACTAACCGTTACCAGTTGGTCAGTTAGGTTCAAGGGCAACATTAAAATAAACTGCAGCAGAAAATGACATAAACTTCTCTGTGAGATAATGGTAAAAAATTGGGCAAAAAAACACAGAAAACAGAAAGGAACATACAGAGGTGCGGGAAAAGAATGTGTGAGGTGGGAGAAAGAAAGCTGGAGGATAGAAAGGGAGTAATTGTGCTTACAGGTTCTTGACACTTGTGATTCCTCTGAAAGCTTTCCTCGGAACCGCCTGAATCTGGTTCTCGCTGAGGTCTCTGGAGAGAGAGAAAAAGAGAGAGAGACAGAGGGGGAAAGAGAGACATTAGTTGTGGTATGCCAGGCACTCAAAGATATATGGAGTCAAATGATAAACAAAACCACAAACATTTGATCTATGCCACACACACTCACACACAGGAACAAATACACACAACCAATTACAGTACAAAGGCACAGAAGGAGAAAGAGACGGAGAGAGGGAGCGAAAGAGAGAGAGGGGACGGATGATATGATATTTAGGATCAGTGGAACTATTTGGTCCAAAGAGCTTCAAAGACAAAAGGAACAATCAGAAATACTGCTGGCACGAGTCCATCTACTCCCTTGAAGTGTGTGTGCATATGTGTTTGTGTGTGCATGTGATAAATGGAGAGGCTGTGGCGGATAAAGAATGAGGAAAGAGGAAGAAAGAATCAGAATAAAAGAAAGTGTGTGTCTGTTGAATATGTGTGCTTCGTATGTTTTTAATGTAAAACGTATTTTTTTTTCTAACTTATGCTCTCCAACAGCGCAGCGTTGCTCTGGCAGACAAATGAAGCAATCACATCCATTCTGAGAAACCCAAGAACACACACACATTTTAATACTACCATCAAGCAACATGTTTATTTTTTCTCCCTCTCCATAATGACTCTTTTCCTTTTTGTCTTTAACACACACACACACACACACACACACACACACACACACACACACAGCAAATTGGCATGCTAATTTTTTTTTTCCTTTTTCTTCCTCTGTAATGAATACCGATATGAGCCAAATGATTTTTGACATGACACAACGGTCTGGCCTTAACTCTGTTAGTGTTGTTTGTTTGGGGAGAAGGCCTGGCAGGCAAACTGGGTTCAGAAAGCACAATGTAATTAGAGAGAAAGAAAGAGAGGTATGAAATATCAGACAAGCTAATCACCCTATATTCCTGCCAGTCAGGCCTGAGTTGGATCCACACACACACACACCCGCATACTGAACACACATGTGCTAACAAAGCCAATCAGCGGAAGCGCACAAACATATGAACACGCAGAGCGGACGTCTGCCTGGACTTTTCTGCTTGACCTTTACACAAACACACACACACACACACACACACACACAAACACACACTCACACACACAAATATACATCATGGAAATCAGCCATGTGGAGAAAGGTAATTATGTACCAACAATATTCATAACATTTTCCTGTCACACTGTTAAGAAACGCTGCCTCTGATTGGTCAGTTTTCACAGACAGACAATCACACACACACACGCGTGCGCCCACGCACATATACCTTGGAATAAACCAACTCATGTGAAGTCATATACAACTGTTTTGCTTACGCTGTCTAATTTACTCTCATGCACACATTCACGTACACAGGAGGAAAATTGGTTGTGCATTATTCCAGAGCCAATCAACTTTTATTAGAGCTGTGAATGTTAATTGGCAAGCCGTGCTCGGAAAACAGAAAACTAATTTCCTCAAACTAACAAGGTTTCATCGTTTTGGACGTTTCCCTTTCAGCCCTGTGTTTTCTGGCTCATTCCTTTTGTTTGACAAGAGATGAGCGTTCCCTGTTTTCTCTCCCCAGGCCTTGATGGAAAAAGTATGTGCCTGGCATTGTATACTCTTTAGGCAAAGAAAATATGTGCTTTTATGTGCAATTTTGCTCAGCGCTTGCGGTAACGCAGGAGCACAAAAAAGGCAAACATTTGACAGACAGGAATGGTATGATATTTTAATGTGCAGCACAGCCGGAAAATATTGCTCTTGTTTACACTTTTTGTTGTGAAGGTTTTGACACGTTTTGGGTAGGGATGGGATTTTTTTGAAAAGGAGGTTTTCTTTCTTTTTTTATGTCTTTGTTGCTCCCATGGTGACATCGACAGAGCAAATAGGAGACCGATAGAAAGCAAAGCTACAATCGTTCGCCATGCTGCACTCCTTCTCTTTCTCTCTCTTCTCTTTCATTCTTGATAATCTATCTTTCTCTCCATCTATCTACCTAGCTATCTAGCTATAACCATAAATCTATGTGGATTATCTCTACGATTTGCATGTCTTTTATTATTGTCCTGCCCTCTGTGGACTGCTGACACACAGAATGGAGAATGATAACAAAAAAACAGAAAGAAAGCAGGAGAATGAGAACAAGATAAAGGGAAAAAACATTAAAAAGTCATATTTCAGAGGAGTTCCATGGCTAATAAATCTTTTATTGTTTTGTTTACCCACTATGATATTTATTTGTTATTTCTTCTAATAGAAGGAAAGCCATCCAAGTCAAATAAAAGCCATTATGAGACTGTGTGTCTCCCTGTCAGCCTTTATGACTCCAGTTGAGTGACTGACACCAGCTCTGGGAGTCCACAGTTTAGGCCGCGATAATAAAACTCATATGTCACAAAGCTTTGAATGACATTTTCATCATACGGGTGGTTGCTGGTTGTCCATTTGTGCAATTGTTTTAAGGGCTATGAAAATATTTTATATCCAAGCTGCATCCAGCACTCTTAATGTTTTGGTGACATTTTGGGAGGTGTAAACAAAAGATGGACACCTTGTCATCACTGTATTGGAAACTAGAAGAATACAACATGTTGTTTCAATGTTGTGAGTACAACACACTTCATTGCAGATGTTTGTTATCCCTAAAATGTATTTAAATATTTAGATAAAGTATCCATGGTTCTGATAATCGTGTTTGTATTAATTGTTAAAATACTAAGGCGAGAATCGTATGTACAAATGCAAAGACAAAAACGTCCCACTGCCAGATGCAGTAGATTTGCTGTAAATGTCCAAAACTGAAATATGTTGTGGCCAATGCCTCGAGACTGGAAGTCACAAAAATGCAAAAAATAAATAAATAGACTTAAAAAATGACACAAAAGGCTGAATTTAGTAGCCATTGTTGACTGGTTTTCACCACCTCCATTTTGACCGAACCAAAAAAATGTAATGGCAAAAGTGTAATTGTCTTGAAGTTGTTTATAGTCTTCAAGCCATTGACAACATGGTTTTAAACTCTTGGAACGAATATACATTACTAAATCCTCAACAATCATAGTTAAAGCTTTGGAAAAATGTATTTAAGTATTATTTACAAAAAGTTTAATACTCAAAATCACAGCTAACTTGCTTTGTCAGATTTGATGGAAAGTGGCCTGGCAATAAAAGCCAACAATCCAACAACTGTAATGACATTTTTATACATGTGCTGCTAAAACCTGATTGATGCACTGCAAAAACAAAAATTAAAGTCCCGTGGAATAACCAAAACTGTTTAAACTTTGGCAGAAACTGTTCATGTAGGACGCCACTGACCATGGTAAGAAGCTAATTGAGAAAATAGGTTATCAGGGGCTTGAATATTCAAGAAGATGCCCCTGTTAAATAACTCTTTACTCTATTATAATGTATTATTACTGTCTGAACACATTTAAGATCCAGAGCTATGTTATGTCTTCATGTAAACAGTTGTCCTCCTCTCATCTCTCTGTGAGTCATACCTGCCAACCTTTGAATAGAGCGAAGGCTATCACCAACAGGAGATTGGCCTGTGATCTTTAAAAAGGACACTTACTGATAGACCACACAAACACACACACACACACACACACACACACACACACGCAGACAGGGCTCATTGATAGCAAGATGGTTTGTACACCAGTGTCAAGCAATCTGCTCCCACATTTCAATTATTGGATTTAGCCTTTTTGGTCGTCCTCTTTTGCCGCAGCGTTTGAGGGAGAGGGCAATTAATCTCCTAAAAATTCTATTAAAGAGAGGGATGGCTGTTTGAATTATACATCAGTTCTATTAGGATAGTGAATTCTGTAAATTATAGTGAGAATGATTATGAAAACAACTGAATATTGTCTGAGGAATTGGGGGATCTGAAGAACTGGATGGAGACAAGACAAATAACGCAAAAGTTTACAAAAGCCCAAGTAAGCTTAGATTAGTATAGAACATGAAGAAGAGAACCAATGAGAAAAGGAGGGAGAGGACGAGGAGGAACAACAAACAGCAGCAGCAGAAGGAGAAAAACAGTCTTCCATTATCCACTCCATGTTTGCCATGGCTTTCTAAGTACTGTATAATGGATTGAATTTTGACCAAATGTCTTCCAGACCTTCCCCTTTCACCACAGAGACCCCCCACCCTCGGTTAGAGTTTCCCCAGGCAAGACCTCTCCTCTCTGGGCATGGTGACTCTCTGTGGCCCCTAGAAGTCTGGAGGGATTGAGGATGACAGCAAGATCCTCTTTGGATTGGGATAGTGGTGGTGGTGGTGGTCGGGTTGGTGAGTGAGGGTGTGTTTATGTGTGTGTGCTCCCAGCTATCACCTCCTCCATATTAAGTTCCATTATTCATGTGAGGAGAATAATAACACTCACCAGGTCACCCCTTGCCACTACGGATATTACTGTTAACCCTTTACCACACAGACACACACACGCACACAAACCTAAACAGACCATATTGGGCCTCATTGGCCACTGGTGCCGTTTACAGGCATAAACACACACACACACACACACACACACACACAGTGTACTTGCAAACACACATTTGTATTGACATACTTCTCCACAACACACATGCAGATATAAAAACAGAAAACATATGCACACAGATCACTTTTTCTCTCTTTCAATCATACACACAGACCAAATGAACTGTCTCCCAGGCTATCGCAATCTATACTTTTTCTGTATAACAGTAGACACCAGATATTAGACGGATCCACCCTCAGGCTCATCCAGATATGAGCCAGCGCCAATGTGAACCATTAACCCGTGAGCAGGGGAGCGAAACAGGCCTGTTTGATTTCATATGACTATGTGTCAGATGGCATCACAGGAGGTCTCAGTTAGATAGAGATGACAAGGAGGCCAGCAAAGGTGTGTCTCAGCGGGTCAAATAGACTTTGTGTGTCCTGGCGTGAGAGAAACAGCAGGCAAGTAAGAGTGGATTGGCGACAATGTACAGTATGCATCCCTGTGAGTGTTTCTGTGTGTGTCTTTTATTAAAAGAAGAGTGAATATAACGGAACAAAGAAATAGAGATGACCCTTGGCTGGGCTCCAGGGGAGAGATGAAAAAGAGAGAGGAGAGGAACGAGGGAACATTGAGGGAGAGGAAGAAAAGGGATAGAGAATGAAGACAGAGGTGGCATAATTTCTTTTTTGAAACCTGAGAGACCTTCAATGGTTAGCTCAAGTCTCTCACTTCTCTTCTCCATGTCTCACTTCTTTTTCTCTCACTTTCTTCTTCCACCCCTCCCCTATTACACTTTCTCTCTCTGTCTGTCTCTTTTTCTCTCCCTTGGGGGCTATAACTGCATTTAATATTGTTCCATAAAGAGAGTAATAAATATCGACTGCTGGCTAGCTCATATTCACCATGTTTTTTTAAGGCACTCTACTGTAGGGTAAGACCAAAGTCATGCAGCAGGTATTACAGTGCTTACTGCCTGCACTGTAGAAGTGATCAAATATCCTGTGGTATCTGTAACCTTTGGAACTACTAAAGTGTCCCTTGTACCATTTTAACTTACTGTTAAATACTGCCTTTAAGTCACTATAAATATATGGGAAGGTTTTAATGACTGCAATAGTTTCAACTCATGTTTGTGTGAATTATGTTTGTTCATGTGAAGATTCAAAGTAAAACATTTCCCTCACTTTTTGTCAAACTGCATGAATTCAAAACAAATTAACCAAAAAAAAACTCCATTGATACATGAAATAATTTCCCCCAGACAACTAGCCAGTAAACCTATAGTGAGTATAGGCATGTTTTAATATGATCTAATGAATATCTTATCACATTACAACACCAGGGAGGTCTGCTGTCGCAATATGGCATCTGAGTGGAAAGAATTCCTTTGCCTTTCTTTATTATACCCAAACCATTATTTTTATTGGGCAGGTTGAAAAGGAACATATAGCAACTAACCTTTATGTATCCTATGAAAACTTCCTGAGCATAAATGCTGCATTTTGGCAAAGCCACAGATATAGAGTCAATGCATTAAAAAATGGAACCTTCCCATTGCAACCACAGTCTTCCAGTCTTGGCTACAGAGCCACTTTACTTGAGTGATTCTGACTTGTGCCAACAAACTTGGGAAATATATTATCCAATATGCTGGCAGTGCATTGCTGACAGTAGGACTGTAATAATGGGGACTTTTTTGATAATTTAAAGTTTTGCAGCTTAAAGTCATTTTTCATTGTCAAATTTTGTCATTTGTTTGGGCTCAAAATTGATGATGGGCTACATTTTTTTCTTTTTTGCCCAGATTACAAGTTCTTGTATGATTCTTCTCAACACTGTAGTTTTTAGCATGTATTTCTTCCAAACTGCATGTACTCCCTGAGAGCTTGCTCTTCACATGACTTAATAAATGTTATTTTAGGCAACTGGAAAATGTTGCTACAAAAAATACTTCCTATCAGACACATATTGCCTTTAAGTTTGTCCTCTGTGTCCTGGTGTACTTTCAACAATGGTTACACAAATACCCCCCACCCTTTCTCTTTTCAGTCTTTATAATTCTTCATCAGTCTTTTGACTCACTGCCCTTGCTTCATCTTGTAACCCCCTCCTCATCCCTCCTCCT